>BHDV01003212.1:78370-115518 GCA_005406045.1 Adoxophyes honmai | reverse complement strand
TCTCGCTTAAGTGACCCCCATTACCCTCTTTTACCCTACACGTTCAGCAAAGCCATCGCGTTGAGGCTCGTCGGGGGTTTTTTTAATTTTTAATTAATGTTGGTTATTTGAGCAATGCAACGTCACTACGACGATCACTGTCAACAAGTTCCATAGTAGCCTATAGTACTTACAATTCTTAAAGTGATCATTTTCTCTGTACCCCCCAGCACCCAGGTTGCGGAAAAGCCTTCTCTCGTCTGGAGAACTTGAAGATCCACGTCAGATCGCACACGGGGGAGCGTCCGTACGCCTGCCCAGCTCCTCATTGCAGGAAGGCTTTCTCCAATTCTTCTGATCGAGCCAAACACCAGCGGACGCACTTCAACGCTGTGAGTAGACCGTCTTTTGTTGTGGTCTTCTCCTTTAGAGTCCACGGATTCAGTTCTAGAGCTCTCAATGGCCGAATCAAAATCAGAATTGTATTTGTGTAAGTGTCTACCAGGGGATCCCCTTGGAATTCATAATTTTATTTAGACTATTATCGTTTCGCATAATTGATTTGGCATAATTAATTTTGGCATAACAGTACTTTCGCATAATAATACTTTGGCCTAATACTTTTTTGGCATACTACGCTAATAGCATAATTTCATTTGGACTAATTTGTATTGGCCGAATACACATTACGCATACTATTATTTGGGTTAATAATTATTTGGTATAAATGTCCCTATGCATAATTTAAAAACTCAGTTTTGTTGTTACCACGTATTTACTATTATTAGGTTAGGTTAGGTTAGTATGAAATCCAGGCGCGAAGCGCAAAAACATCGCGGAATAGTTCGCGGACCACCATCGACATCGATTTAGTTTCTAAATAATACATTAGTATGCATAGCATTGGTATGAATACCAATAATTACTACGAGCCATTGGTACAAAACTTTACTATTTTTTGGCATAATACTGTTATGCATATTGATATGATGCCATTTGATTATTATGCCTATTTATGCTTATGCTTATAGACATTAGTCTTGGTGACAATTATGCTTCCTGTATTCATACTTTTTAATGTTATGCGTTAAAAAATATGCGTAGTGATGATTATGCAAAAAACAATTTCGGCGAAAAGTGTTATGCGAAACAATATTAGTCTAAAAAACTTTATGCCTTCCAATAGAGAACCGTCTACCAGCACTTCAGACTGTGATTATGATTAGCAAGAAAAATACGCCGCAACTAACTTGGCACAAAATCTTTTTTTTTATTTCAACAACTGCACACGAATACAAAAATCAATTTTACAGCCCTGTTTTGTGTGTATCTATCAGATTAGAACATTACAATACTCGTTCATTTCTTCAGTGGATGTCGTAGGGGGAAATAAGTTTAGGTATGCGGTAGGCGCCAGTTAGCGACCACTATACTTAACACCCCTTTCATCCTACCTTCTGCTTTTAAACCTGAAATCGCTAAAAGTGACTGCAAAGCGTGAAATACTCATGGTTTAGTCTATGTAACGTTTCGTGTACTCTGCTCACCCCTATTTTATGAAAGACGATTATTAAAAAGATAGAGAGATCTAAAGTAACCAATTCTCTTTCCAGAGACCTTACGCTTGCGGGGCTGCCGGCTGTGGTAAACGCTACACAGACCCCTCATCTCTTCGGAAGCATGTGAAGTCCCACCCTCACATCGCCAGTGTCCCTCGGACCTGTGTCCCCCCTCGACCTCCTCGGAGACCAGACCACGAACAGCTTGTACCAAGTTCACCAGCTAAACTGGCTACGCTACGCTGCATTAGGGATAAGCTGACCATACCGAGGTTACAGAGGCTATAGAGCTGTTCCAAAGTGGTCTAGGTGGACCAAGGGTCCATGGGAGACTCGATGGTCCAAGCTGGGTGTTGGTAAAAATGGTTGTCTTTGGGCTGTACAAATGTAGCAGAGGGGCCACTGGACCTGTAAAACTTTGAAAGGGCTCTATGAGTTATAAAGTTTGGGAGCCTCTGCTATAGAGTCACAGTTTTCTGTTCAAGATCCAAGTCAAGCACTTTCTTGGAGACTTTGGTTGGCTCAAGTCCGTTGAATTATTATTTTAGGAATTCATACGACTTGCAGACTCTTGGAAGTTCACGCGACGACGCTGAACGCCCGTTGAATAGGTACATTCATTATTCATATTATGATTTTTTTTAAGGATGAGTCAACAACTATCCATGGTGTCTTGATAAAATTTAAATGGGACCAATGAAAAGGTTAGACCTTTCGAATCAAAAAGCAAAATTGAAAACGGTGCACCTGTAAAAAAGTTCTAAAGTGACAAACATAAAAAAAAATAGTCGGCTTGAAAACCTTTTTTGAAGCTAATCAGATCAATCATATCGATTTAGATAAAGTAGCCTAAGTAAGGCAAATGTACCAATACCACCAATACCACCAATGTTCGACACTGACCTAATACACGGAACTTGCAACTTTATGTAAGACAGGTGACAGATGGGTGTCATCTACTGGGAGTTGAGGCGTCGAGCAATGGTACATTTACCTTATCGTCTTTTCATAGACCCTACTCTACAAACCGAAACTACAGAGATTGTAGAGTAAGTATGTTACAGGTTTACCTACATACATAATAAAGACAAATACAGAAAATTATCAATTATTATAGCAATTAATTTCTACGTTTTATGAATTGCTCAATTCCAAAATATTGATAATGCTCATTTATAAAGACTGTAGTTGTAAGGTTTTAAATTCCATTAAAATACTAGAGTTGTTTTTTATGTTTTTGAAACAAAAGATCTCTTTGTATTTTCCCTAGAAATATTTTTATACTTAGGGACCAACTTGTAAAATATTGCGATTAAGAGGACTGGTGAAATGTATCTGAAAACTGTTTTAGTTTTCCTGTAAAAAAAGCATGACTCTGTGACCATAATGTTTTTTTAAACTTAAGGTTTTTGTACATACAAATATTTTTATTGTGTTTTGTATCATTCGAGGTACGCTACTCTTATCTTCTTATGTTTAATTCATCTTACGCTCAAACATGTCTCTCTAAACAAAAAATGCGTAGCATTTTTTTATTTTAATTACATTTAGGTATCGTTTAACAAGTAGATGGTATTTCCAAATTACACTTGTATTTTTTTCTTTTCCTTTAGATGTTTTGCAATTTTCTTGATAACGGGAAATTATTTTTCCTTGCCTACTTAAGTACTCTTTTCTTTACTGTATTATATTTCGTGATTGATTGTGGTCGCCATTTATAGTTTATTCCATAATTTTAAATTTTGTTAATATGATAAAGTAATAAAAGCAATATTTTAATTATTGTTCTACTTAGTATCGTTAACATCTGACTAAAAACACCTACATTTGCTCAAATGACTGTAAAAACATTGTTTTAGATTATTTTTGTTAAGTAATTAAATACTGTACAAATATAGAAAATTAGAATGCTTTCCAAAGAATCTCGCGAGTTTTTTAAAATAAGTATTTTCCATTTTAAGATCTCCAGGTTATTTGTTATTTGTAAGTATTTTTTATATTTTAAAATAATTCGGCAGTTGCTGCCCTTTATGCTCATTTTAGATTTTAATTGTTTCAAATATATTTTAGTTGGATTTATGTTTTGTTTTATTTTTAACACTACCTGTGTGATTACAGACCCCTCTGGGTAGTATTTCACTGGAGTATACATACTTATTATGTAACTGAAGCTAGAAAATAAATATAGCTTCTTATATGCCAAAAGGTTACACCTCTATGCGTGCAAGCAAAGCAAAAGACCGACTTTTTGTGTCTAACCATTGGGCCAATAGTCAAGTCTTCTGAGGTAGCATTTATGAACAGTCATAGAGGACAGAACCTATAGAGCATCGTTTCTTAACCTCGGGTCGCGACCCAAATTTGGGTTGCGGGCCATATCGAGATGGGTCGCAGGCCCTGCGGGACTTTTTGAAAAACAAACCGCAGTCACTGCATTTCATTTGTTTTTAATGTTTGATTGGGTCGCGGGCTTCCAATATTTTTTAATTCTGGGTCGCCAGGCAAAAAGGTTAAGAACCGCTGCTATAGAGTACCTACTAATGTCATTGAATTTGTTCGAAGACGATTCCGCCAAAGGATGGCGGCGTTCGCTGTGCTCTTATTGGCCGGCCCAAGATCGCGCGTAACGCAGTGGCTTTTTCCTCTATGGTTATTGCTCTTTACAGTTTCTGTGACAGTTTGTAAGTTGAAAAATAAACTGATGGTTTGCGGAACTGGGTGGCCATCATTGTTTCTCTATTTGGTCTGTCCTGTGTCCTCTATGTGAACAGTACGCGGCAGGTTAGATTTTGGACACAGGAAATTCGCATATCGCAAAACTTTAGGTTGAAATATTGATGAAAGAGGTATAATAGTGACAAGTTTCTACCCTATCGCATAAAGCATACCTTAACATATGTCCTTAGACGCCTCTTACGACATCCACGGACGGAATGGAGAGGTGTTATTCTAAATCCGACACCACACACTTTTAGGTTAATATATTGGTAAAAGAGGTACCTACTTAGATATAATAGTGACAAGTTGCTAGCCTATCGCCTAAAGCTTATTTTAACCTCTTTTCTTAGTAGCCTCTTACAACATTTATGGAAGAAATAGAGAGGTGTTATTAAGCCCGACTCCAAACGGCACGATTTTTTATCTTAATTAAATTATTATTTACCTATTTGTTTTAAGTTATTTGTACCGTCATATGTCTAGCCCGATAACCCCGATGTATTGGCATGCAAATTTTAGACTCAAAACGGTATTGATATTACTACCTCTACACAGTGGCGTAGCTAGCATAGGTGACACCCGGGGCGGATATTGTAGGTGTCACCCCCCCCCCCCTAGAATTCGATAAAATAATTATTATGATTCATCTTTATTTACCGACAGTGTGACCACATGATTTTTTTTTACCTTTTATAATTTTTCATTGACTACTAAAGTTCATAGTCGGGTGTCACCCGGGGCGGGCCCCCCCCCGCCGCCCCCCCCTAGCTACGCCACTGGCCAGGACATCACTTCGAAGTAAGCAAAAGCAATGAGAATAAAGGTAGAGGCTCTACATAGTTTTCCTAGTTTTATCACGTGTTGTGTCGGAAAATAGCACTTTTCTAACTTTCCGTGCATGTCGTAAGAGGCGACTAAGTCTATAGATTACGGTGGGTAGGTATATTTTAGGCGACAGGCTAGCAACTTTACTATTAAACCTACAAACTCGTCAAACCCCAAAAATGGCAAGAGCGAAGTAGCCGCGAAACGTCATGGTTTTTTCCATGTAGCATTTCTTGCACTCTACCTACCCCTTTCGGGAACACACGATGTATGTATGTAAATTTTAGACTTATTTATAACCTAATTATCTACAAAGTTATCCTTCCTGTAATCTAAGACCTAGCTGGGTGGGGGTCGTCCGTAAACCTAGGAGACAGCAAATGACTGCGTGTTAGATTATTTAGACCTTTGCACGTTTGACAATGTTGCTGACGCTTGTATGTCGTAAGCGACGGATCTTTCTGTCAGTTTGTTTGTAACAAACGCACGGACTCGCGCAAAAAGGGTTCCGTAACTAAGTAAAAGTGCCTACCTATTACCATTTATTTTATTGATATCGAGCAAAAAAGGCAAATGGCGTTTTTTATATGGGAGCCCCCTTAAATGTTTATTTAGTTTTGTTTTTAGTATTTGTTATTACAACGGAAATAGAATATTGCGGTTCTTGAGACACAGCCTGGTGACAGACAGTCGGAAAGACGGATAGATAGCGAAGTCTTAGTAATAAATGAATATAAAGTTTAATGAGAAATCCGGCCAAAAAGTAAAGAGAACATTTTCAATTTACGCGCCAAAATTTTCTTTACATGTTTGAAGTATCTAACTCTTTTTATACACGTGTGGCATTTACATTAGTTCTTTATTACATAGTTAGCTAAAAAAGGAAAAACAAATTAATACCAAATAAAAAAAATGTTTCAAAACGCTGCCAAATAACAGCGTGCTGAGAAGGAAAAGACTGGCAGCATTGCTACGCTGAATGGTGACGCCAATCCTATGGGCAAAGAACGAGCCTGCCCTCTGGTTCCGTGTTGCACACAGTCCCCGGCATCTAATCTGGCAAAGGTTTACAGTAGTGGGGGTAATTTCGCGCAGCGTTTTACCGTGATAACACTACTTCAAAACCTACCCAAATTAGATAACGGACTGTATGACGGGTTTGATAGCCTTGTACAATTCCAGGGTCTTCTCGTCCCCAAGACTCCAAAGTTAAATAGTGACAAGCATCACCCCAGATACAAACACTATCTTAACCCCTAAGACACGTCAATACAGAGTAAAAGATTATCAATAAGTAATCAGGTCAAATAAGGACACGTGTAGGACCGTATATAAACCCAGGCTGACCGTCGGTTAAGGCAGAAGTCTTCTTCTCCTAGAAAGTGGAACATCCAACGGTAATACGGAAAGTGATCCACCATGAAACTCTTGGTTTTGGCGGCATTTGTCGGTGAGTTCCTTTGCTTTTTATGATTAAAAAAAGTTGAAGCGCGTTTGCGAAGTTTGTTTGAATTGAAACAACGATCGTTTTGATGGATTTTAATTTCGGAATGACAGTTGTGGTTGACTTTGACGTTTCAATGTTGCCAAGTCAGAAATTTGTCAGAGTTTAGGGGCTTTTGCGAAATTTAAATTTTTAGATGTGCATTTATTTTTATGGATTAAATTGTTAAAACAACGTTTAACATTACATTTATATTATATGCTATGCAATTTTTAAATCAATGGTCAATATTTCTGCGACTGGCGAAGTTGATAAAATTGTAATTGATTATTTTGCTGCTGCCTTGTCTTTTGCATTTATTTATATTACAATTTACTGTGCGAATGCCAATTATTATACTTATGTAGTAAATTTATGTCTTAACATTATTAACATTCGTGATTTTGTTAGCTTTCAAAAATATATGTTCTATAAATATGAAATAAGTGTTTGTGAAAATGTAAAATTATGAACACATATTTAAATATCGTATCTGTTTTTCCTGAAGGGGTAGACAGAGCACATAAAACTTTATAAATGCAAAACCATGACGATTTCAAGTTTCATCAAGCATAATTTTTAGGTTTTAAATTTCATGAAAGAGGTTGCTAGCCTTTCGCTTAAAAAGCATAAAGAAAGAAATGGAGAGGTATAATTCTAAGTCCGACGCCATACAGGGGATACATAAGCCATGAATAATCCTAAATAGTGTAATGTGTTCATATTAACAGTTTAGTTTTGAAGCAAGATAAGTTTTGTCAATGGCTCTACGTTTATAACGATACAACATACATACAATCATGCCTGTATCCTCAAATGACGTAGGCAGGGCACACAAAACGCTACATAGACAAAACGATGACTTTTTCACGATTTGTGGCCACTTCTAGCATTTTTTTTTAAATTTTCGATCTGAAACACAAAAATCTAATTTAAATGTAGTAATGCACAGGTCCCACTTAAAATACTACGATAAATAAAACACTATAATCTTCATTCCCTTTCCAGCGGCCGTTGCCTCCGTTAGGCTCGGCACCAACAATGCCGAGACCTGGCCCTGGGAAGCCGGCAAGCTCTACCGCTACGAGGTGCTGACCAACACCATCGCTCAACTCGAGCAAGACTCCACCTCCGGCGCAGTCTTCAAGGCTCACTTCGTCATTCGCGTCCTCGCCCCCGGCCACCTCCAGGCTAAGCTAGAGAAACCTCAACACGCCAAGATCCACCAAGACCTACCCAACACCTGGTCGGTCCCAGCTGACATCAAATACGAAGATGTCAAGAACCTGGATCTGCCCTTCGAGATTTATCTCGATGGAGGCCGCGTGAAGTCCCTCAAGCTGCCCTCAACTGTCACTCTCCCCAACGAGAACTTGCTCAAGGGTCTCATCAGCGCTCTGCAGGTAGACTTGTCTACTTACAGAAATGAACACACCGCGCATGACACCCACGACCGTGTCTCAGGACAGGGACAGTTCAGGAAGATGGAAACTGACGTCACTGGTGACTGCGAGACCTTATACACCGTCCTGCCTGTCGCTTCCGAATGGCGGCGAGAACTCCCTAAATTCGCGATGGAAGAGGAACCCCTCGAAGTCACTAAGACCAGGGACTACAAACACTGCCACCACAGAGTAGCGTATCACTTCGGTGTACCTGAAGGCGCCAAATGGACCGGCACATCAAAGAACCCTGAAGAAGTTCAGTTCATGAAGCGTAAAACTGACTCGCGCATTCTCGTTGGTAAGCAAGGCATCATCTACAAAACAGAGTCTACCAGCACCGTCAGCGTAGGCGTCCATCTGTACGGCAAACAAAATGCGCTCGTTCGCAGTTACGTGAAACTGACTCTGCTTTCACACGAGCAGGACAAGGAAACCGAATGGCAGATGCCCGAGGGCTCCCGCACCATTCTGAACCTGCTGTACGCTTTGAGGGCGAAACAAGTAACCATCAATGATTCCTCCTCATCTTCGTCATCCTCTTCGGAGTCTCATGAGCATCATCATCAGAACCAGCATCACTCGGAGCAACAGCAAGAAAGCTCTGAAAGCCAAGAGTCTGGCCGTGTGCGTCGTTCTCTGAAAATGCCCAAGAAAATCGTCAACATCAATAAGATCACCATCAAGAAGCGCAGCGATGAGAGCTCCAGCTCTTCCAGCTCGGAATCAAACTCCGCTTACATCAACGATGACGTGCCTCACATCAACGAGCCAGCGTACGCTGCCCTGTACATGAGCGCTCAGCCCCACGTTGACAAGAAGCAGAACCCGATGAACGCCCAAAAGCTGGTCCAAGAGCTCGCTCAGCAATTGCAGAACCCCAACAACATGCCCAAGAACGACTTCCTTGCTAAATTCAACATCCTCGTCCGCGTGATCGCTGCCATGAACTGGGAACAACTCAGCCAGACCAGCCGCAGCATCGAAGTTGCCAAGTCCTCAAACAACATCATGAAGCTTGATATGTGGATGATCTACCGCGACGCTGTCGTCCAAGCCGGTACCATGCCTGCCTTCCAGCAGATCAAGAGCTGGATTCAGACAAAGAAAATCCAAGGAGAGGAGGCTGCTCAGGTCATCTCTTCTCTGCCAGCCACTCTGCGTTACCCTACTAAGGAAGTCATGATTCAGTTCTTCAAGCTGGCAATGAGCCCAGAGGTTCAGGAGCAGAAGTACTTGAACTCCTCAGCTCTGATTGCTGCTACCAGATTCATCAACATGGGTCAGGTCAACAACGCCACCGCTCACGTGAACTATCCCACTCACATGTACGGCCGTCTCGCCGACAAATACGACAACTTTGTCCTCGTGGAGATCTTACCGCGTCTAAACCAGGAGCTGGAAAAAGCTACCCAGTCTGGAGACAACTACAAGGCTCTGATTTACGTTAAGGCTATCGGTCATTTGGGCCACCGTGGCGTGTTGGAAGTCTTCGCTCCGTACTTGGAAGGCAGAGTCCAGGTTTCAAACTACCTCCGTGCTTCAATGGTTGAGATCCTGCAGTTCCTCGCTTACCAGAAGGATCACTACGCCCGCGCTGTGTTGTACAACATCTTGAGGAACACTGCTGAGCCTTATGAGGTCCGTGTGTTGGCTGCTCAGGGCGTGTTCGTGAGTGAGCCCACCGGAGCGATGATGCACGCGATGGCTGAGATGACCCAGAAGGACCCTAGCCTGCACGTGCGAGCTTCTCTCAAAGCTGGCATCGAGACTTCCGCCAAGCTTACCAGCCCTCGGTTCTTCAAACTGTAAGTATAATTCCTACATAACCTGACATATTTTAGTGTTCATGATTTGCTCAAGCAACTCAACTTCAGTTACCATTTTCTTTACTAAAAAACTTTTTCTTGTTAACTGATCGTTCCGTTGTTTGTGGCTTGTCTACAGGGCCAGAACCGCTCAAGCCGCTTTGCCTACCGTGACCAAGGACGACTTCGGCAGCCTTAAGTGGGGCCAGAAGTTGAGCGAGTCTCTCAATGAGGATTACGTGTTGGACATCCTCAATGTCTTCTCTTACGTCAGCAGTGAGAACTCTCTCGTCCCCAAGAACCTGAAGTACTCCTGGATGAGCAAGACCGCTTCATGGAACAAAATGAACACCGTGAGTTTATTGACCTTTACAAAAGACCATGTCAACTGAGATAATTACAACAATCATTAGGCAATCTGGATGTGAGTTACAATTTGTGAGTGTCATTTTTATATTTTCAGATCGCTGCTTCCTTCTCGAACTACCGCCAGTTCATGGACCAGCTGCTGCAAAAGATGAACATTGTGAAACAGGACGTTCCCAAGAGCAACGCTGAACATAAGTACTCAGCCGAACGCATCGCTCAAGTGTTCAACCTCAAGCACGAAGCCCAAACCCCGATGCAAGCTGCGTTCTACATCGACTTCATGAGCCAACAGAGATACTTCGGTCTTACCCAGGAAGATATGGACCAACTGCCCGCAATTCTTGGACAGTACATGGCTAACCTCGCCAAAGGAATCGACTACCACTACACTAAAGTCGTCAACCAGGCTCAAGTTACCATCATGTTCCCCCTTGCTTCCGGTATGCCTTTCGTCTACCGGTACAAGGAGCCGACAGTGATCCATATTCAAAACAAGGCCAAGGGACAAATCAAATTCCCCGCTCTTGACAACCCTGAGTACTCTTCCTCCATCGAAAATGAAATTCAGTTGACCTACGCCAGGAACATTGAAGGCAGCGTTGGTTTCTTAGACACCATCGCCAACCAATTGGCTAGCGCTGGTCTCGTCAGCAAGTACCAGCTTAACATCCCCGTCAAGGCCCAAGTTCAGGCTAAGCTTGGTGAAGTGAAGATTCGGCTGGAGCCTCTCCGCCCTGAACAGGACACCACCATCGTCTACTACAGCGTGTGGCCGTACACAGCTAACCAGAAGATGGACACACTCACCCCTGTGTCTCTTGACCCTACCACTAAAGTTGTCATCCGCAAGAACAAGGTGGCATCCATCGACCATAAGTTTGGCCAGATCGCTGGTACCACGTTCCAGCTCCAGGGTTACTCCTACTCGAATGACTACAAGAACTACGGCAACATGCACCGCAGCATTGGCTTGTTCTCGGACATCGCGTTCGGTTACGCTCAAAAGGACACGGCGATGACGCACTTCAACTTCAGATACCTTGGAAAGCAATCGCAGAACAAGGCTTTCTCTATCGTTGCTGCATACGGTAAGATTTTAGAATTGTATCTTAACCAAATACTTTAGACGCTAATGCTATCAATCCTTCTTCAATGTCTGCACAGTATATATTTATTATTTTTGTATTCTACGGCTTCAGATTTTTCAAGTGTAACTTTCTATTTCACAGATACTCTGTACAACCAGAAAGAACCCCAGTTGCCCGTTCAAGCCACTGAGATTCCCGATGTTACGCCAAACAGCGTGACTCGCCGTCAAGAGATCGTTAAGCGTGCTGTCGCTGGCATCAACACCGCTAGGGCTCACATTGTTGACCTCAGCGCCATCTTCGAAGGACCCCAGAAGGCCGAATACATCGTGACTGCCGCGATCGGTGACAGCAAGGTTGACCCTAAAATCAGATACGCCGTCTTCGCTGCCAGAAACACAGAAAAGGCCGGCAATTATCAATTCAACTCCGTCGGAAACTTGGAGTTGCCGTCCGTCACTGCTCTGAACTTCCTCTTCGCTCTTAAGAAAGAGCTGAAGTCATCTTTCGAAGCTGACGTTAACCTTGGCAAGAACTACGGAAACCTTCAAGTCAAGGCCTTGGGAGCACGTCACGGCAAAACCATTGAAAATATGCTTCAAGACCCCCAGGTCAAGCAGTGCCTAGCGGAAATCGAGACTAACAACTTCTTCCAAGACTCGTGCAGAAAGATGATCGTTGCAGCCCATGCCCCTAACCATGTGAGGACGATAATCACGTACAAAAACCTGAGCCCGGTCGTCAAAAATGTGACCTTCCAAGCTTACCAGGCGTTGACGAAGCTCGGATTCTGGTACTCTGAATTCAACCCCTTCAGACCAATCGGCGAGGGCAAACTAGAAATCGACGCTGAAATGAACTATGGCGAAAACTACTTGAATTTGGACATCCTCTCCTACATTGGGCAGATGAAGATGAAGCACGTTGCTATCCCCAAATACAGTGCCGCAGTTTTATCTGCATACACCCCCCTGAATCTTTATGAGCGCCTCCTTAACTACTTCACTCAGCAACAGTTTGTGCGTAAGTATCATAATCAACTACGTATTTTTTTCGGTGTATTTTACGATCATCCGGGTGACTATGAGCTGATTTCTGATCATGGGAATCCTTCATAATATTCAAGCTATTTGTGTCCCATTGCTGGATATAAATGTCCCCTTCTACATACATACATACATAAACGTCACGCCTTATACCCTGCGGGGCAGGCAGAGACAAAATGGTTTTATATTAAAGTTTACTTGTACCTACCAGTACTAATGCAATTTGGCTAGCAAATTTCGATAATCTAGTTTATCTAGAACCTTCGTATTAACCAATTCACAGTGATATGACCACTGTCGTAAGGTCTATAAACCCTTGTGAGAGAAGGATTGTCTCAAAATCATCATTGTTTTTTCATCTAAACATTGTTTTTTACAGCTTTCTGCACGGTCGACGGAACCAAGATCAGGACCTTCAGCAACCGCAGTTACGACTACACCCTGAACCCGACGTGGCACTTAGTGCTCCATGACGACGCCAAATACCACGGCCAATATGGCTACAGGAGCGAGCAGCTCGTCATCATGGCTAGACAACCTGCCGACAAACAGAAGGAACTGTACATTTCTTACAAGTAAGTACGAATTGATACCTCTCTATCTCTATTACACCGAGAGTTAATTTTAATATATACATACATCATGCCTATATTCCCAAATGGAGCAACAAAGAAGTGTAATTTTACTCATGGCTATAATATCCGACAGGCTTTTTGAGACTATCACATTAAGAAATCAATCCTCATGCTTATGTTTCTTCTTTCATAGGTCCGAAACTGGCAAGGATATGGAGATCACAATCGAACTTGTGAACAAGAAGCCCGTTGTCAAAGTGCAGACCAACGCCAAGAAGGTCGCTGAAGGTCAACTGACCATGTACTGGGACGATGTTAGGGACAGCCCACTTCTCCAATACCACATGTTGGATGATGTCACCATGATGCTCCAGATCGGCGAAAACCGTCTCCGCGTCATGTACGATGGCCTGAGAGTCGTGCTTTTCACGAACGACAACCGCAACAACATCCGTGGTCTCTGTGGATACATGAGCTTCGAACCTCGTGACGACTACATGACTCCTTACGGCCTGGTCGACAAGGCACAACTGTTCGGTGCTTCATACGCTTACAACGTCGATTCTGACTCTAGCATGCAGCTGCTGGTGAATGACTTGAAGAAGTACGCTTACCAACCCAAACACCAGTACACTACCATCCTCCGTTCCGATGATCAGTGGAGGCAGTCCATGCACTCGTCTGAAGAACAGGAGTACAACAGGAACCGTAGGGACTCTTTTGGCTATGTGTACAGAGCTCGTAGCCACCTGAAACAACAGAATGGTTGCCAACTGCACCCTCAGGTTCAATACTACGAGAACCAGAGCGAAATCTGCATCTCCACCATCCAAGTTCCCGGTTGCACGTCACATTGCAGAGGGCTAGACTACCAAATCCAACCGGTTGAGGTTGTTTGCGGATCCAAGCTTGACACCGTATTCCAGGAATACAGAAATGAAATCCAAAGGGGTGGCAACCCGCAGGTGACTGGTGAGTCGCAGACAAGGCAATACAGAGTTCCCAGCTCTTGCCAGGCGTAAAAATTGTAAAAGAAGACTTAACGATTAGGCGCGAAAGTGGATTATGATTCAAAGCATGTAATTTATATAAAATGTTTGGCTTGATTATATATCTTTATTTATCGAAATTAATTTTCATATGTATGTAGTATCTATTTCTTTATTGTATTTATTGTGATTGATTTAGTATTATTATGTATAATATATATATGAAATGTATTTAGAAAAAGTTTATAGTAGAAAGCAAATATAAAAATGAAAAAAAAACCTTTAACTTTCATTTCATTCTTTATTAGTTCATTTGATGAGAAAAGTACCTTGCCTATTTATCTACTTTAAATACGTCGCAAAGACGGAAAACTCATTAAAAGTTTCATGATTTACACATATTGAAAAACAAATTTTCAGTTTGCTTAATATCGGAAGGAATACATGCTTGGAATAACACCTAAGTGTTTTTCCGCCTATAGTCTTTATTAGAGTTCGCTTCTAGATTCTTCCACGCATAAATATTATCAAAAACGGAAATAAAAACAATAACTAGGTACCTAATCTTAACCAACACAAAATAAAACTTAAGATTAAAAGCGACCCGTGTTGCCATAAACAAAAGTTGAAGTTGAAGTTGAACTTAAGATTAATTAAAGTGTAAAATAAAATAACCATTTTCAAACACACGAAATGTCGTGTCATATTACGGGCTTTTCTATTGTCACCCTGGCAACCCCATAAAATGCCGCACCGCACCGCATGAAACATGAAAACAGCCGCTGCCCATGCCTGCATAGCAACGAAACAGTCAGCTCAGCTGTTTGGCTGTTTCATTCTTATTTGATACTAATCGTGACTATTGTGTTGTGAATATTGTGTATTGAAATATTATTGTGATCTAAAAACATTTGATTACAATACTATATTCAAAAATTGTGATTGTTCCTTACCAGTGATTTTGAAAGAAGATTTTAACATTATTGAACTGTCCAACTACATCTATCACGGTGTGAATATGAAAGCAAAGCATAAAAAGTCTGCGTTTAAATACAGAATTCGGATTTTTTCATGTAAGTACTCTTTGTAGTAGTACAATTTGTTTTCTATTTTTTTTTCATGTTAGTATCCAGCCAGTTATCCAATGGGTTGGGGGTTGGAAGTTGTTATTTTTTCGTAGTCCCGTACTGCGAATTAAATAATAAGAAAAATTATAGACGATGTTTTACCGATAACGTACCTACCTACTGTAAATAGCGAATTTTTGATTGCATATTTTTATCCATATAGGTACATGGAAAGTTAATTAATTTTAATAAATACAGTCAATATGCTATGCTATGCCTTGTACCTATTTCCTTTTTATTGTTAAAAAAAAGAGGTGGTTTAACTATTTGTAATTCTATTTTCAAATATGTATGCATGAACTCTGTGCCTTGGGAGACACATTTTTTTTTAATTTATAAATTTTAAATTCAATCTGCAATAGTATTTAATTTTTAATTTTTATTCAACATTTATACTATAGACCGATAGGTACTTAAAAGATGGTAAACAATCTTGACATGTCTTTTTATTGAAATACACAGTCTAAAAATGAAAATCGTTGCAATATACAATTCAATTATGAAAGTAAATGATTTTTTCATACCTAAATTGTAAAATGTAAAGATTTTGATTTATAAAGTGTATGTTTAAATAAAAAGACATGTCAAGATTGTTTACCAACTTTTAAGTACCTATCGGTCTCTAGTGTAGTGCAGAACAGGTACCAATTAACTGCTTTTCTCTCAAATCTGTTGCCTATCTATCCAGATTGGAAGCTACTACCTAACATAATGTAGTGATTTTTAGTGGAAACACAAGACAGGCAAGAGGAATATGGATAGGCTGTCTGCTCACTGTCTTTACCATAAGGGCACACGGGCCCTGTGTCCAGAGCCCCCATTCTCAGGGTTCCGAAGGACTGAAAAATTTCTCTTGCCCATTTATTCTCAAAACATTTGAGTCGGGTATACACTTTTTTTATTAAACAGTTATCGGAAAGTATTTATAAGACTTGACAACACCACTACATATAACAATGACTACTTACTAATGTATGTAGTTCTAATGTATGTGTTTTTACTTTCTAAAGAGGCCCCAAGCCTAGTTTAAGACAGCACTGTCTGCTTGATGGTCCGATGACATTGTGAAGACAAAAGACCAGACTGAAGAACAAACCAAACAGATATCCTACCTGTATTCCCAAATGGGTTCACAGAGCTTATGAAACACTGCATCATCAAAACCATTATTATTTTACACTAGCTTTTGCCCGCGGCTCCGCTCGCGTTAAATTCGGGGTATCACAGAAGAGATAGCACACATACCAATTTTATAGCTTTCTACATTGAAAACTTCCACTCCTCATTTTATGGAAATGGGGGGTTTTGAAGAGACAAAATGTAGCCTATGTCACTCTCCATGCCCTAAACTATCTCTACCTAAAAAATCACGTCAATCCCTCGCTCCGTTTAGCCGTGTAAGACGGACAAACGGACGAACGGACGAACGAACGAACGAACGAATTTTATATATTGGTACGGATTTCATTCACACTAGGCATAGTTTTAGGTGTGAACTTTGATGAAATATGTATAACAATAACAGGTAGCTTGTTGCTTAAATTATATCTTAACTTCCTTGGTTGCCTCTATGACATCTAATGAAGAGATGGAGAAGTGTTGTTCTACATCCAGACAACACATGGGCAATCAGTATGGAAGAGAGAGACGACGGCCGGATAGCCCAGCGGTTAGAGAACCTGACTGTGAAGCTTAAGGTCCCGGGTTCAATCCCCGGTCGGGGCAGATGTTTGTATGACAAATACGAATCTTTGCTCTCGAATCTTGGATGTTTATCTATATTTAAGTAAGTTTATCCGTTGTCTAGTACCCATAACACAGGCACTAAATTGCCTAATTTGGGACTAGATGATTGGTGTGAGTATTGTCCAATGATATTTATATTTATTTATTAGAGAGACAAAATGTCACTAAATATTGGAGGTGTGTGGTCACCATTGTGCAATGTTTTGCACTCTGATTTTGAGGAAGAATAAGAAGAGACATAGACAAAGCCCAAACAAGCCACCAACCACAGTCACAGATGGCTAGCGATGACAACTTAACACTAATGTTGGTGGCTGTGTTTAGTTGGCCACTTAGGATGAGGTACTGCTGAAAATGACCTAGTGATTTTACCAGGGTTGTGACCAGTGGCGTAGCTAGGGGGGGCGGGGCGGCGGGGGCGGTTGTGAACTTTAGTAGTCAATGAAAAAATTAATAAATAAAAGGTGATAAAAAATAATCATGTGGTCACACTGTCGGTAAATAAACATGAATCATAATTATTTTTTATTTTAATTGTTTCTATCGAATTCTAGGTGGGGGGGGTGACACCTACAATATCCGCCCCGGTTGTCACCCATGCTAGCTACGCCACTGGTTGTGACCTTTGATTGTGAACCCTAAGTCATCTTCATCTATATATAATTAGAAAAGAAAGTAGTCTGCTACTTAGCATTAAAAGTGAAATATATGGTAGGTAGGTATATCATTTGCTAGTTTAATTTACTTAGCCAGCAAATGGTGATACTGTTTGTACCTATTAAGAGAATTCTGAAAATTATAGCAAATTAAGTCTGTGCTACAATGACTTGCAGTTTTACTTTTAGGTTCTTGAGAAAAAAAGATTTTTAAGACACAAAAAAATTAATACTATTTCTACAAAGAGGCTAGTGCATTATAAAAAATTGAATTGCAAAAAATAATGGAATACACCAAAATCTTCCATGTGGTTTCAGGTTTAGGATAATCTCTCCATTTCTTCCATGGATTTCGTAAGATGCGCTTCAGGATCTTTTAGGTCATGGTCATGGTATACCATATTAGCAAACCATGGTCATGGTAAACCATTAGATATTTTAGCAACCTGCTGCTATACCTACAAACTGTAAACCTTAAAAATATATGCTAGAAGTGTTATTGTTTTGTCTAGGTATGCACCGTTTCATATGCTCTGCCTACCTTATTTGTGAAAACAGATGTGATGTACTTACGCTTGTTAGTGTAATTACATACTCGAAAAATACATGAAATTCTCCATACAATTTTAATTCTATATCAAGTCTAACATCCTGATAATAATGTTAGAGCAAAATATCCTAAGCTCATATTGCACAGCTCAAATCACAGGATTTTTATTTCAGCTGGTACTTTAATTTTTGAACTCAAATTAGTATTCTTTTGTTTATTACTTAAATAGTTAATAAACATAATAAAAGAAATTGGGATAGGATTTTATCACTTAAAGCCAATTTATTTTGTGATCTCATCATTATTTTGCTATGATTTCAGAGTTCCCTGTTTCCACACCTGAATTCCTGAACATGTGACCAGCCCTGTCCCAGACTCCTCTGTGCTCTCCATTTTTCTCCTGTTTTTAATTTTCTTTTAGTCCTTTGAAATATTATTATTAAAGTTTTCATAAAACTTTGTCTTGCTTCGTCCGGATTTGTTATTCTTTTCACTTTGTTTTTTTTTCGTGCAAGGCTGCTTGCTAGAAGTAGTTTTGTTGATGTTCCTTTTGTGGTCAATGCGAAAAAAAGCTGTGGTAAAATTTACCACGACCCACTCGTTAAGAAAATCGTCGTGAGAAAACCTGTAGAACTGCGAACTCATTCAATGTTTGCAGTTTTCTAAGTTTCTAAATGTTATGGTTATGAGCATTCGTGGAAAATGTGATGAGAGAGAGCTGATGTGAGAGAAAGCTCTCCAGCTGGACGTAAGGAGACTAAATGATGAGTCCAATCTGTAAGATATTTTCCTAAAATAGTTATCCTTGCTGCGAACCAAAGATCATAAATTATTTTGCTGTGGTTTTTCACTGAAGTATTTTTTCAGCAGCATATAAATGCTTTAATTAAAATCGACAACGAAATAGTGTCGACAGAGCTCCTATCTCTTCAAGCTACGTTAAAACCTTCGATTCCGTGTGGTGTCGTGTTTAGAATAACACCTCTTCATTTCTTCCGTGGATGTCACTAGAGTAGAGTAGAGCGAATAAGGAAACAGGTTAATGTATGTTTTAGACGACAGGCTAGCAACCTGGCATGGATGATTTTTGACATACATACATACATACATAACCGTCACGCCTTATTCCCTGCGGGGTAGGCAGAGACAACAGAGCGCCATTCGCTTCTATTTTGACATACTTCTTTCGCTTCACTAACATTCATCACTCTCGTCATACACGCTCGACGGTTTCGGGTACTCTTAATTTGGCCTCCCTTTAGCACATCGCCGATCTGGTCGATATACGTTCTTCGAGGGTGCCCTCGACCGACTTGCCCCAACACACTTCCCTTGTAAATTTGCTTACATACCCTTGCTTCATCCATTCTCTACACATGCCCAAACCAACGCAGCATACATTTTTGACCTGTATAATAAAAGTACCTACGCACTAATCGGCGCGCGCCGCCAAAATTTATCCATAACCAAAGTTCAAGTTCTTCGAAACTGTTGCGTAAGAGTTGCGTCAGTGGCGAGCCTCCGCGCGGCGCGCTGTGATTGGCCGACGCGCGCGCCGGCACGTAGGCATGCGCGCGCAACAGTGGATTATGGGGTTACCTTGGTTTTGGAAGTGGGTTCCGCCCGTTAGATTTTATAGTGACCGCTTATAGACGGCGTACAGTCTCCCCGGCATCGAACATACATTACATACATACATATAGTCACGCCTATATTCCCAAATGGGGTAGGAAGAGCACACGAAACGTGACATAGACAACATTTCACGCTACATAGCCACTTCTAGCACAATTTACTTATTTCTAGGTAATACATTTAATAGTGATAGGTTACTAGCCTGTCGCCTAAAATCATCATCCATCATCCAGCCTCCCACTACGTCCCACTGCAGGGCACAGGCCTCCTCTCAGTATGAGAGGGCTTGGGCTATAGTTCCCACGCGGGCCCAGCGCGGATAGGGAACTTCACACACAACGTTGAATTACTTCGTCGCTGTGTGCAGGTTGCCTCACGATGTTTTCCTTCACCGAATAGCTCGCGGTAAATATCAAATTCGATATCGCACATAAATTCCGAAAAATTCAGAGGTGCGAGCCCGGGGTTTGAACCCACGACCCTCTGCTTGAGAGGCCACAGGTCGAACCGCTAGGCTATCACGGCTCTTCTAAAATATACCTATTTTTTTAGTCGCCTCTTACGACATCCACGGAAGAAACCGAGAGGTGTTATTCTGAGCTCGTCACCACACGGCGATTGAAGAGAATGATCTTTTGAAATTTCATTCGGTGATTAGATGATTAGTCATACAGAATTTTATACGATAAGATAACATTTATAAGGCGCCTCATTTATATTAGGAATAATAAGTGTGACATTTTGAACGAGTTCTTGGATAAGATAGCCAAAAGGTCGGGATATTAATTTGAATGCTTACAAAGGTTTCTAAAAGACCAATAAAGCTTAAAAAAACACGAAAACCGATAAATCTTGCAAGCGACATTTGACCGGGGAATTTTAATATACATATATCACGCCTGTATTCCTAAATGGGGTTGGCAGAGCACACGAAACGCTACATTAGGGATGATGACAGGATTAAAAATATATCATTCTAATTAGTCCGTAAGTTAGATTATGGAAAAAATGAGACACATATTTTTTTTAGTTTTTCATATAATTAAACATCGACAAAGGTACAGATCATCAAACTTCCTGAGTGGGGGCTCGTGACGTCACGTTTGAGTAAAAATCAGTACAATTTTTATTCAAACGTGACGTCACGTGAAACTTTTAGGCTCTGTATTATTGTCATTTTTCGTCTGTCAAATAAAAGAAAAAATATGGGTACAATATTTATTCGTAGTCTATCTGACGGACTAAATAGTTTTTTCTAGTCATCTAGCCTTTTATAGGTTTTCCTTTTGGGAACGCAGCCGTGGTGTATGTATGTATGTCTATTCAACACGATCTCATTGCCCTATTAGCCCACTTGTTAGCGTTGTTTTGCAAAACAAATCTGTTAAAACTGACTAAATTTGATCTTCCTGAATGACGTCTAGAAACTGCGTCAGAGACGAGCGTTCTCTTAATTTATGCTCTCCTGCGAAGCCTTAAACGCTATTTTGCTTTGACCAATCAAAATTAGTATAGGTACAGTCTTGATCAAAAGTGTTGAGCATCCGCGAATTCTCAGTAAAAAAGTTAAACGTTTTAGGGACAGTGCAGACGACAGACTTTTGTGCGATCGAGTCTGCGGAGCAATAAAATTTCTGAATGGCGCGCAGACAGTTTCCATTCAGAGTTTTTATTGCTCCACAGACTCGATCGCACTAAAGTCTGTCGTCTGCACAGCCCCTAACTGTTTTTTTCTTTGCAACTTTTTTTGCAAATGTTTACTTTAGCTGTCGGTCGATTACATTTGCATAAAAAAATGCAGTGTGCTTTGATTGAAAATTGGTTTATTTTAGGTTATGGATTTTTCTTCAATGTAAATGCTAAAGAAATAATAGTAGATAAGTAAGTAACTAGGTTTGGAACAATCTCTCCAATTCTTCCGCGAATGTCGTAAGAGGTGGCTAAAGGAATACGTTTTGGTATGCTTTATAGACAGTAGGCTAGCTACCTGTCACTACACCTCTTCCATCTATTTTTCTACCTAAAATTTATGCTAGAAGGGGCTACGAAGCGTGAAATGTGCCACGATTCGTGTGCCTATCGTGTAAAATATACCTTAACCTATTTTCTTAGACGCCCCTTACGCGAATAGGAATAAAGAATAATAGCAAGTGTCGATTGTCGAATCATCCACAAAAATAGGTAGGCTCAAGACTTTTGGCCAAGGCTGTATGTTTGCGAATCACTGCCAATTTGATTGTGATAGATAGCGTTTTGATTTGAAACGATAGCTATGTTGTCAAGGATGTGGCTGTTTCATAATTGTGCGCAATTACATACGTATGTTATATGCGGGTCGCACCTTCACATAATTTGCTATTTAAAGATTGGCATTGTACAAGTTGGTCAATGATTTTCTAAGAACAAATTATTCTGTGAAAGCCTTTCGATCTTTTTGGCTGATATTTTGTAACAATGTAGCATGTATGATCAAATATGGGGACTTGTAGCTTTAATTATTTAATTTTAGAATATAATTTTTTAATATGCTTTCTGTAAAATAATTTTATTGAAAAAAAAAAAAAAAAAAAATTAAAATTAATGATTAGTTTTTTGGGGTTTAGTATCCAAAGGGTGAAAACGGGACTCAATTGCTGAGTTTTTGCTGTTCGTCCGTCTGTAACCAAGCTGTATCTCAAGAACGCTGATAGCTAGACAGCTGAAATTTTCACAGATGATGTATTCTTATTGCCGCTAAATCAAGAAACACTAAAAATAATATACGTACTTATTTACGGGGAGCTCCCATACAACAATCGTGATTTTTTTGGTATTTTTGGGTCGATATAAAATAACAGTAACAGTTAGACACCAATGAAATAAAAATAAAATAAGTAAGTACCTATTTATTTAAGGGGCATACAAAAAACGTGTTTTTTTTTAGTTTTTGATAAGTACAGATGTTTTAATAAGTCATGAATAAACGAACTTCCCTCATTACTTAAAATCATGACAAGTTAGATTTCGGGGACTATCAAAACTCCTTGACACTGGCTTTACTTAGGAAATTGCCGTTGCTTACAAACTGCAGATGTTCAAGATGGATTAGCTGTACACAAAGGCTTTTTCCTCATCAAGACAGGTGGACAAACAGCTTGATTGAAGAGCTAATTAACCTTGAAGCTATCTTTAAACGTAACTTTGCCATATGTTCCAAACTTTCTTAAGAGATAGGTAGCAATAATATCGTCGACGTACACAGTAGATATAAGGGCCTACGCTAGCTGATGCGTATACGCGACGTACGCCCGTCTAATAAGAAATTGTATGAACACCGCTAACTGGCGCGGGCGCATATTTGATAGCTAATTTATTGTAGAATTCGTACTACCGATTTTTCCTTCAAGTGACCTCTAGGCGCTTTGAAATACTCCATACAAATTGTATATGCCGTCGCAGTAAAGTTATACTGTATACTGTACAATGCAGACCGTAACGATACAAAGTATTTTATTAAGAACAATTGCCACGTGCGTCAAAGTGCAAAATACGCCGCAATTTTTATTGCCAATTTGCCACGTCAAAAGTGGTGATATCATTCGTGCCGCGTTGTTTACGTGTAGAAGTGGGCGTGGTTCTTGGTACATATTAAGGATTATTTTTGTGATTACGGCCATTAACTGATAAATATAATTCGACGAATGTGCGTTGCGGTACTATAGGCAAGATGACTAAACAAAAACTTTAGTCCGTTCGATTGGTATAGCTGGACACGTTCGTTGCGGTATCAGGTCTAAAAGAACCGATGATGGACTATCCCACCGAGCGGTACTAATTTTACTGGTCTTACCGCTGGTACGGGATAGATATCTCCGCTATACCTGGGAGCCTAAAAGAGATAGTTATAGTTTTAGAATCGTCTCGTTAAATATTTCTCACTAGTGCAATAAAAACCTACCAGGTCTATTGAACCTGATACCGATAGAGAAGAAATTTTTGTTTCCTTGTGCGTATATCAGGTGCAATCGACCTGGTACCCGATGACCTGATAGCCGCACTAGATGCGAAGTCAGTTTATCTAGTAAAGAGCTCAAGTGCAGTTGTCAGACAATAATAGTCGATGTGATAACATACGGTTTAGTTAGTGATCATCGTGTTGCATATTAATATTTTGGTTGTGTCTATCGTTGCATAAAGTGCAAAATTTGGTACAGTTCTGTTGATGTGCGAAAGATATTTGTGCGTCATGAAACGTTCACAACGGATGCTTTTGATGTCGACGGGTGATATTGAAGCCACAGTAAATAGTAAAGCTGACACGAGAACATCAAATAATGAGTGACCCACGCCCAGAACACCAGTGCGAACTCGTAACAATTACATAAATTACTAGCTTTCCACCCGCGGCTTCGCCCGCGTGGAATTCGGTTAAATTGCGGTATAAAGCAAACATTCCCTCGGGAACATAAATTTTTCCGGGATAAAAAGTACCTTATTATTTAATCCGGATTTCTAACTTTACGTCTGTAAAATTTCAAAGCAATCCGTTCAGTAGTTACGCCGTGAAAGCGGAACAAACAAACAAACAAACTCACTTTCCGATTTACAATATTAGTAAGGATTGTCATAATTGTCAGTGTCATAAATCATTGTCCTAATAGATATTTTTTTTTTAATTTGTTAGTTATTTTTTTATGTATAAATTAAATAAAAATAAATTTATCGAACTTTTACTTTCCCAACACTAATAACTTGTCGATAAGGTTATCACCCTGTACTGATATCAGGTCGAAAGGATCTGTCATAAAGTTTTCATGTTTTTGTGTACTTTCCATTGTCCTATTTAGAAACGGCTCAATCAGTATCTTAATACGTTTATTGAAATTAGATTCCAATAAAAAAACTATTCCAAATGACGACTTCCAGCTAGTATATCGCACGTGAACATACACATCTTAAACAGATCCATTCGACCTTATGACGCTGCAACGCAAAGTTAAGCAACAGGCCCTAAATATCTGATACAGCTCCAACGAAAAGTCAGGTAAATAGATAGCCGCAATGAACGTGTTAACACAGCTGTCCGGGAGTTCCGTACGGGCTGTTGCTACGGGCGCCCGGAGCGGGAGCTCAAATGACGAACTAGACTAGAGCATCCTTTCACAGCGACCCGGAGTGGGTCCCGTGCGCACCAATCCGGGTCGCTGTGAAACGATGCTCTAGTTCCTCATTTGTGCTCCCGCTCCGGGCGCCCGTAGCAACAGCCCGTACGGGTCTCCCGGACAGCTGTGAACCCTGCCTTAGTCCATAGATTAAGGTATATTTTAGGCATTACATACAATTCCTTGATTTCATACATTTCCGGTAACATATACATACATACATAAAACCTCGCCCGTTTGACCAAATGGGCCAGGCAGAGCACACGAAACATGACATATACAAAACCATGACTATTTCACGCCTCGCAGACACTTCTAATATAATTTTGGGGTTTAATATGGAAGCATTCCTAAACCGATTTCCTTAATCGCCTTTTACGACTTCCATGGAAGAAATGGAAAGATACTATTCTGTCCGGACACCACACAGGTATTTACGCTATTATACCCCCTAACTAAAAACATAAAAATATGCTAGAAGCGGCTGCTAAACGTAAAAAAGTTATAATTTCGTGTGCTCTGCCTGTGTGTATTTACATACATACATCATAAACCCAAATAGAGTAGGCAGAGCACACGAAAAGTGACATAGACGAAACCATGATTTAACTATATCACGTATCGCAGCCACTTCTAGCATACTTTTAAGTTTGCAAAGATGGGAGAGGTAGAATGGTGACTATTTGCTAGCCTTTCGTCTAAAACATACCTAAACCTGTTTGTTTGATATATGTATGTATGTAAAGGACATTATTGCGGAAGCTTGCTATAAATTGCATCAGATCACAAACCGCTCAAGCGACATTTTTTACTCTCGCACCGAAATGCCACATACTTACTCTTTATTTCCTGATTGCAAATATTTAATTAACATTTTTGCTGTGTCGATATGGTCCATTATAAGTTACTTGTATGTTCTAATTATGTGTTCGACTATTGCAACCTATCACAAACAAAAATGGCGCGACTTTCAAAATACATTTTCTATACTTTAACAAATACAGCTGGATTTATGACGGTTAAAATTTGTACAATTAAGTCAAAATGTTGTGTGGTAGGTACCTACTGATTTCCTTATATTGTGGAACGATAGTTAGAAGCACTAAAGAAAAATCGCCAAATTCAACATAAGATTTATAAGTAAGGACTTACCGTCCTTGTGGTGTCGGATGTAGAATTACCCCTCTCCGTTTCTTCCGTGGATGTCGTAAGAGGCGACTAAGGAAATAAGTTAAGGTACATTTTAGGCGAAAGGCTAGCAACTTGTCACTATTGTACCTGCCAACTCAAAACCTAAAAAATATGCTAGAAGTGGCCAGTTTTGTCTATGTAGCGCTTTGCATGCTCTGCCAACCTCATTTAGGAATACAGGCGTATGTATGTATGTAAGGACTGGCGTAATGTATGTATGTACCTTTGTATGTATGTAGTATCAACTTGTACTGACTACATACTGATAATCATTTATCACAAACGTAACCAACTGTATCGATTACACGGACGTATAAAGCGCATCCAAGGCCTCGTGATAATTTGTAGACACACCCACTTCTGTATGAGATATCACGTGGACGCGATTGTATAAAGATACGAGTTGAAATCGTGATGCAATAGGCATCTGAACTACTACACTATTAGTATTAAGTAGTGAAAGGATTGAGTGAAAGCACAGCTAGGTGTTCAACCGAAGTCATTTGATTCCTGACTCATTTTAGAACCCTTTTTTAACCCCCGACGCAAAAACGACGGGGTGTTATAAGTTTGACATGTCTCTCTGTGTGTGTGTGTGTGTGTGTGTGTGTGTGTGTGTGTGTGTGTGTGTGTGTGTAAATGTGTATGTATCTGTCTGTGGCATCGTAGCTCCCAAACGGATGAACCGATTTTGATGTGGTTTTTTGTGTTCGAAAGCTATATCCGTCGAGAGTGTTCTTAGCTATGTTTGGTGGAAATCGGTTCAGATCTTCAAGGTCATCAGGTCATTTGTTAGGTGTGATGAGAATGTTACACGTTCAGTAAAGCCATCGAGTTGGGGCTCGTCGGGGGTTTTTTTAATTTTTAATTAATGTTGTTTTATACTTTGTAACATACATACGAGTACATACGTACAATCATGTATTCCCAAATGGGGTGGATAGACCCCACGAAACGTGACATAGACAAAACCATAGCTACTTCTACTTCAGTATAGAACTAATAGTGACAGGTTGCTAGCCTGTCGCCAAAAGCATATTATCTAAACCTATTTCCTTAGTCGCTAGTATTTAGAAGACATGGAGAGGTGTTATTCGTAACCCACACCTGCTCAAAAGTTGACGAGGCCACATTTCCCAAAAATGAATTGAATTGAAACCACATTCTCACCTTTAATTTACCTAACTGACACACCAGTTTAAATTAGATGTTGACGATAAATCAGGTATGTTTTTCACTAAATAGCCTCGTCATCGTAACGCAGTACAAAGACCTCCATCTTCAGCGTTTTATAAACATGTTGCAATATTGAAACATCGTCTCCTCATCGAAACACGAATCTGCTTACTTGAACAACTGTGACCGTAAACTATAAGATAAAGTGTTTTATGAACGATATTTACTTAGTTCAATACGTGTTTTATTGTTGGTTCCAACAAAGACGCATTGACGCACTTAAATCTGGTTTTATTCACTTGCAACTATACCGTCGTGCTACCTATGTTAGTAAACAATCACCAGTCTATGCTGGAGTTGTATTAATTTACTGGCAGTTTGACAAATAAACAAACTATTACTTAACTTTCATTGTTTGACCAGACTTAACAATGCAATGTTCTTTATTGAACATCAACTACAATTGGGATCACAGAAATTAAAATGTATGGAGACAATATGCGGCATTATCGCTACTAAGTCATCGATGTAGCCCACCGGATTAGCAAGTTGAAGTGTCAATGGGCTACAGCACGCAGAGCAAATGCCCAATGGGGTCGAAAAGTGCTCGAGTGAAGACCACGGACCAGCAAGCGCAGCGTAGGACGTCCACCTGCAAGATGGATAGACGACCTTATAAAGGTCGCCAGACGCTGGATGCAGGTCACTTCCAACCGGTACATATGGAAGTTTAATGGGGGGCTATTTTGTCAGAGGGAAAAAAAGGCCTGTAAAAGTAGTCTTAAGGATGCAGGATCCACCTTACCTTTCTGATCAGCTATAGTGGTCACACCTTTCCGTTGCTTCCGTGGATATCGTTAGAAGCTACTAAGGACAGGTTACGGTGTAGGCTTTTAGGCGACAGGCTAGCAATCTGTCACTATTATACCTGCCAACTCAAAACCTAAAAAAATACGCTAGAAGCGGCCAAGAATCGTGAAATATTCACGGTTTTGTCTGTGTAGCGTTTCGTATGTTCCTACCCCATTTGGGAATACAGGAGTGAGGTATGTAGGTATAGTGGTCGCCAAAAATCTTGGCCAGATTTTAAGTGGTGGAGGTACCACGTAAAAGCGATGCGCGAATTTTGATGTCAAGAACTAGCAGTAGTTCCTCACGCAAGAGGAGTGTACAACCTCCAGATCAGCGTTAATTGTGACGATGTAATTGCGCCCTTTCTAACCCGTTTCTGCGTGGAGGCTTGCGAGACTTGTGGTTGGCAGCCGAGGCCGGCTGCTTTCTAAACTTGTAGTCCATTTGACAAGTGAATGCGAGTGAATTCAGAATCAGTATGTCCGGAATTAAACAAACTAATAATCCAGCCTAAATACGTCCCACTGCTGGACACAGGCCTCTTAGTATGCGGGTTCTACTTAACGTTGACTTGGCCTATCTATTGTTGGGTTCACAAAGTGGTCCAGGTTGACCCCCAGGGGTCCATGGGAGATATGACGGAGGTCCGCGCTGGTGTTGATGAAATGTGTGTATTTAGTAATTCAGTACAAATGTAGCAGCAGGGGGTCCACCAAATCCCTTAAAACGTTGGAAGGATAAAAGTAAAAAAAGTTGGGATACTTCTGGTTTAGAATTACACCTCTCCATTTCTTCCATGGATGTCGTAAGAGGTGACCAAGGGAATAGGTTAAGGTGTTTTAGGCGACAGGCTAGCAACCTTGTCACTATTATACCTCTTGCATCTATGC
The DNA here is from genome assembly GCA_005406045.1 of Adoxophyes honmai. NCBI lineage: Eukaryota > Metazoa > Arthropoda > Insecta > Lepidoptera > Tortricidae > Adoxophyes > Adoxophyes honmai. The sequence continues at coordinate 86,673 of BHDV01003212.1, read as the reverse complement.
TTCAACCGAAAACTGAGTTCATTTCAGGGCTTCGCTGAAAACATCGCTGCTGCACCTTACTGATAGAGCAACTCATGCTGAGCGAAGGCCCATTTTTCGGTTCTCTTGGCACTAAGACGTACTGAAATATTTTTGAGAATTTTTGTAATTTTTGTATCGTGATGGTTTGGAGATCTTAAAATAAACATTTATCTTTCATTATAAAAATGGCTATGAAACGTGGAACAGGGATGATTTTGACTGATATCGTTCCGCCTATCCCATTTTTTGGGAATACAGGCGCGATGTATGTAGAAATCATCATCCAGCCTATATACGTCCCACTGCAGGGCACAGGCCTCCTCTCAGTATGAGAGGGCTTGGGCTATAGTTCCCACGCGGGCCCAGTGCGGATTGGGAACTTCACACACAACATTGAATTGCTTCGTTGCTGTGTGCAGGTTTCCTCACGATGTTTTCCTTCACCGAATAGCTCGTGGTAAATATCAAATTCGATATCGCACATAAATTCAGAAAAATTCAGAGGTGCGAGCCCGGGGTTTGAACCCACGACCCTCTGCTTGAGAGGCGACAGGTCGAACCGCTGGGCTACCACGGAGTATGTAGAAATAAACTCTTGTAATTCGCTCAATTTTTGTTTTCTATAATTTCACTTGAGCATAGACTTGGCGAATGTGATATTCTACGCATTAAATCATTTATTTTTAGTCATATTCCATTTTGACACGTGACTTCTCGTATCTCCTTATCGGTCTGTACATAAGGTGTGGAGGTAGAATTACTATCGACTCATTGTAAGATTATTTACTTTTGTAACTTGGTTGTGTAGTCTGTTGGAATTGGATCCGGTGTTTATTTGTGATTGTGGACTAGGCGATGTTTGTTTGTTTTGTAGACAGTTTTTTTTTTTAGTATTTTAGTATCTAATTTAACCCTTTGCTTGCTCTTACTTGCTCTTGCTTTACTTGCTCATGTGGTGTTGGGCTAAGAAGCTTTCCATTTCTGTCACGGATGTCATAGCCGTCTAAGGAAATTGGTGAAGGTATGCTGTCACTATTATTCTACATCTTCCATCTGTTTTCAAACCTAAAATTATGCTAGAAGTAGCTACTAAGCGTGAAATAGTTATGGTTTTGTCTATGTCACGTTTCGTGTGCTCTCCTTACCTCGTCTAGGAACATAGGCGTAATTGTATGTATGTCTGTATATGTATAAGTAAGTTTATCCGCTGCCTAGTACTCATGGCACAGGCAATAAATTGCCTAATTTGGGACTAGGTACATACATACATACATATTCTCACGCCTGTATTCCCAAGACGGGTAGGCAGAGCAAGTGAATTCAAAAATCCAGTGCCACGCTTAGCAATTTCTGGGTAACCAGATGGTTAAACGTGATATTGCAGTGACAGGTTGCTAGCCCATCGCCCACAATACACTAACCCTTTCCCAGAGTCGACTCTTACGACACCCACGGGAAGAAAGGGGGAGGTGCTATTCTAACCCGGCACCACACGGACTGGGTGATTGGTGTAATTTGTCCATAGATATTATATTAAGATTATTATATTATAATATATGTTAATGGAGAAGTATTTGCGTTAATTAGTGAAGAATAACCGACTGGTATTGGAATTTCAATGCTAACAGGATAAGTGTCTTGATATATTTAAAGCATACAAAGTTTTCCTCGTAATAGGCAATCAGTATGTTTGTACAGGAATTCCCCCGTGTGATTATTCTCATGGAGTTCATGTTGCTTTATAAGATGGTCCATAAATGCACGTAAAAATGTTGAAATATTTTATTTCTTATGTGAATGCACTTAAATGTAACATTATAATACACTTCCGTACTACATTTTTTATTTAAACCTAATAAGACGTAGCATTATCCATTGGTCGATATCCATCTGAATGTTCTTCTACCACTCAAAGGTTTTACTGTCACAGAACTCTTTTCTGATAAGTGAGCCTTTGTATATTTGTATTGTACTTTCAGCTTATTCAATTTGTAACATCTGTTCCCGAGTTTTTTACTTAGGTATCTACTAATTACTTACAAAACTACAATTAAAACGTTATTTTTTTGTTGTTTTCTTCTGAAGTTTCAGAGTCATCTATTATTTTTCTTGCTCGCTTATGAAATACTGGCTGAGAACACTCGCTCTACTCGCTTTTAACCGTTTGAAACTACTTTGTTTAGACATCCCTATTCAAACTTTCGCAGAGATGCGAAGGAAATGTAGCCATACCATTTTATGAAGATTTTTAACCGACTTCAAAAAAAGGAGGAGGTTCTCAATTCATCGGGATCTTTTTTTTTTTTTTGTTTGAAAGGATATAGTTTCCAGGTGGTCCCATCGTCAGCATATCTTGACCTGATGATGCAGTATGAGGGAAATCGAGGGCAACCCTCAAATTTTATAGGCACAGGTAATGTTTTTAGTACATTTTTCAAAGCTACACCAGTATTTACGTTTAGCAGTAAAAAAAATTACTGAGCTGATGATAGAAGCTCAACTCCTTAATGCTTAAGAGTTAAAGGATAATTCTTTCAATACTGAATGCACCTGCAGACTGTAAATTATAATTTCAGTAATTAGTCAGGCCTGCTGGTGATGGAAGGTCACCCTCATTAGACAAATGTTTTCAGTATACTTAGCCCAAATTTGAAGTCGGTTTTTTTTTGTTTAAAATTATTAACTACTACGATCGAACCAATTCATTCCTGCTCCAACATTGAACCTATTTGCAGCAAACGTCATAGTGACGTTGTACGACAAAGCAAATCAAATACGTTTACTGTGACAACGTTCTACAGTAGGTCAAAAGTCATTTAGTTTGTACACGTGCTTTTGTGTATCATTTTACAAGCAACCAATCTCGTCTATCCCAACAAAAATCCCGTGCTATTTTCCTGCTTCCCACTCTTAATATGACGAACTAACTGTCGTTTATTACTGCAATTGATTGCATCCTCGGGCTAAATATAACACATACATACAAGCATACATCAAATCCGTATTCTTAAGTGGTGTAGGCAGCATTCGACATGATACATAGTAGAAACCATAACACTTCACTGTTTTAAGTTAAAAGTACAATAGGGTTTTTGAACATTTTTGAAATATACTTTTAATAAATTCTTCATTATGTAATAAACACGATATATTAGTATTTCCGGATTCTTGTCTGTATTAACAAAGAAAATAAATATTAAAGTTCAAATTCTCAAACTCACGCCAAAAACGCTGTTTGACGTCACATGCAAGTAAACAAAGGCACCACACAAAGAAGCTGTCAAAATTTTCATGTCAAATTATCAATGTCTACTTTGGCCACAGATACCTTTCATGGTATGTGACGTCATCAATAAATCGCAAGCGTTTCAGTCACAGATACATTATTAACGAATATTAGAAATTAATAAAACAAAATACTCTAAAAATGCATAATATTTTGAACAAAAGAAAGTGAAATATGTTTGATTTTCCTACAATCTGTTAGGATGGCCATAAATTATAGTTTATTTTTACTGTTGTCAAAGACCCTATTGTGATAGAATGTAAATCTGTAGCCTGAACCATAAAGTATTCGCCTCTTACGACATCCACGGAAAGAATGTAGTGATATACTAACCCCACACGACCACCTCTGCATTTCTTCTATGAATATCATAAGAGGCGACTAAGGATAAAGAACGATCGCGGTTAAAGAATAGACCGCGCAGGAACTGATCACAGGACACAGAATAACATACAACGATTGCCGAGGTATTGTGCTTTCCTCATTTCTTACTTCCCTTTCTCTTGCTCTTATTTTCGAGTTAGTTCGATTCCCGCTTTCAAAAATACAGTCCACTTTTAATTATCTTTTCGCTCCCCGCGCCCCTAGCAATTGGCTTCACCACCTATAAATATGCTAGAAGTGGGTGGGAAGCGTGAAATGGTCTAGATTTTTTCTATGTAAGGTTTCGTGCATGCATGATGTAGGTATGTTTCTATAAATACATATGAAACGAAAACACTATACGTTGATCATAATCGCTCTCTCCTCTAACTTACATCCACCGCTTTTCCGCCACACGTTGCGCCAGAGTGCGTGACGTCATGGAGGCGCGTAGCTCTCGGCCAATCAGCGTCGAGTATCCTAGAGGCACGGCGCAACTGTCATGGCCGCTATCCATGTGTGTGTTGCCGTAGGACTTGTGCATTCCTTTGCAAGTCGCATTTTAAACAGATATGGAATACCAGTGCAGTGTCAGGTTAGGATTATCAGTTTCTACGGTAGAGGTATGTTTTAGGCGACAGGCTAGCAACCTGTTACTATACCTTTGTTTCAAAACTTAAAGCTGGGTCCACGCTACGCGAGCCAAGCACGAGCCGGACACAAATTCGTAGTGTGGACCGACTTACAAGCTCGAATGAGCCGTCTTCATAGGGAGTTTTGCGCTCGGCTCGTGCTCGGCTCGCGTAGCGTGGACCCAGCTTAAAAAATATGCTAGAAGTGGCTACGAAACGTGACATGGTTGTGGATTTAACTATATAAAGTTCGTGAGTTCTGCCTATCTTAATGAAGAGTTCAGGTGTGAAGTATGATTGTATGTATGGAATAGAATGGTGTTAGGTTAAGGAAAAGGTCTTCCTAAGACCAAGGAAATGTGTTTACAGTTATGTTTTAGGCGACAGGCTAGCAACCTGTCACTGTTGTACCTACTACCATTATCTAATTTTAAACCTAAAATTTGTCTACAAAACGCTTTAAGGCCCTGCGCAGACGACAGACTATCCGCGACGGACTTTTTAGTCTGTGAAAATAGAACCTATGGAATTATATGCAGTAACGCACACGATGCGCCAAAAGTCCGGCGCACAATTCATACAATCCATGCAGACTTTTTGTGCGCCGCAGACTCGATCGCACAAAAAGTGTGCCGTCTGCGCTGCCCCTAATACGCACAGAGTTTCAAATAGATCTAAAAATGAGTAGTTATACAGCTATTTGTGCTATTTGAGTGTCTACCCCTTTTGGGATTATCCCCAAGTTCATAGGTGTGATGTTCATGTATGTTTGTAGGTACTATCGGAACAACTGATTCCTGACCCACCGCAGAACGTTGTCACATTAAACGTCATAACCATTTCCTTTGTCAAGCAATGCAATGTCACTATGACGTTCACTGTGAATAGGTTCTATGGTGGGTCAGGAATCAGTTGGTTCGATGGTACAGTCACGAACCGGAATTGTTGAGCCACTTGCCACTGTTCGCAATTTAGACGTGTAATCAATGACCGATGTGACGGACTAGATGTCAGCTATTGGATTAGTATTACACGACCAAGTTACAAACATAGGTAAGTGGCTCAACAGTCCCTGTTCGCGATGGTACGTATGTGTAGATTGTTTGTCTAAAGTTGGTGTAAACTCTCATTCATTCCCAACTACGTAACGTTGCGTATAACTTTATAACTTTAATGCCTCCTCCACATTACTCGTGAAGTAGAACGAAGTTAGACGAATACGATAAGTCATGAGAGGCACTTCGGCTTTCCTCGTCAAACTTCGGCTCGCCTCGGGGTTTCCATTTGGTATCGGTTTTTGCGCCCGAGTCAAAGGGCGTAAATGGGCTCATAGCGAAGTTGAACGAGTGTGTAGCGTCGCGTCAGACTTTAGACAAAGTTTGTAGAGTACGTTGCCACTTCCAGCCTAATTTTAGGTTTATTGTTAGATGTGCCTCCTGAGGCTAAGCAATTAAAACTCCAGGTATCCAGCACACCACGATTATATATTATTAAATGAACACGGATGAAAGTACATATTTACATATGATTTTGAATTAGATATAACGCTCTGCAGCTTCAGCGAGACTCCTTTACCATTCCTCAGCCACCACAAAAACAGATCGTCTCTCTCTTGACAGCCTTCTGCGAGTGTCCAAATTTTAACACAGCCGGCGCGTTCCATCGGTAGCCAGCCAGTACCAATGAATCAATTTGGACAGTCCTGCCGATGGCGATTCCTGACGCCACAGAAGTAATAATAGTGACAGGAAACTACCCTTTAGCCTAAAAGGAATACTCCTACCTAAACCGAACATTCTCTTCGCGTTTCTTATGTCTACATTGACATTGGCAAACTACTCCTAGACATTCTAGCAAGGGTAAAAGTCATTAAAATAAATCACCTAAACTTCTCCTAAGTCCTAACTCCCTAGTCATTTTTTAAGACATCAACAAAAGAAAGCAGAGATGTTATTCTAAAACCGACACTACACGGTAAACTCGTGAACTTAGCAGTCTATAACAATTTTCAAATAACAACTTGTTATAAAACGCGAAAAACATCTGTTTACAATTTCATTAACACTCTGAAATATTGTTCAGTTTCTTTATTACGACAAAACAATTCCCGGACTGTAAAAAATGTTGGAGTTTGGCAAGTGTCCATCTCTATAACTGAATTCCATGTATTCAGCTTCACGCAATAATCATGTATTACTAGTTTAATAAATTGTCTAAATATATCTAGTGTGAAGTGTGAAGTATAGGTAATTCCACGGGAGTTGAAGTGAATGATTACACACACAATCACACGAAGAACTGATTGTATAAAAGGGAAATGAACGAATTGAACGAGTGAATGTCAAAATCCCGCTGTCATTACAAGACATGTTCTTGTGTGCGTGCCCTCAACTCTAGTGGAACTAGCTTTAACAGCTCTGCTGCTAAATGTGTGTATGTGCTATACTGTTTCAAACTTTCGTGATTTTCACTCATACGAGTATTTATATATACGCGGGACTTAATCACGGTATTTTTAATTACTACTCGACGAGTCGACTCGTGACCACGGTCGCTATAACGCGGCCCAAACGTCGAAAGGTAATTAAAATACCGTGATTAAGTCCCGCGTATATAATACATAAACTGTGTGCTGTCAAATTTTCCATTCTTTACGACTGCTAACTTTGACACCTCGACGTCGAGCTCGTCGATAAGTTTAGTTTAGATTTTTCGATATAGCAACATTTGACAACTGAACGTATGCCGTAAAGTGTCAAGCGTAACGTCACGCTGTAAACAGTCAAAAGTCAAAACTTTATTATCAAGCTGAAAAGATTGTAACTTAGCTAACTTAGCATTAATTATATCCTTCTTTTTCTTTTACTTAAAACTACAGGATGAAACCTAAGTAGTGAATAAGAATATTTTGTTCCTTTCTGTTTAACGTTAGTTAAAACGTGTGGACGTTAAAAAACGTAACGGATTGAAAAAAATGGGACATTTTCTAACCATCAGCAACGATTGTCCTTGATTCTGAATACGAAAAAAAAATTTAAGTATTTCTAAGTTGAAAATAAACAGCTATACATAGCTAACCCATACACCTACCATTCACAGACCTATTTACGACACAATCAGATGAATCGCACTTAAACCAGTGTAAAGGTACTCAGTTGTGTCGCAGATTTGTTCAATCGGCCTCCATTGATGCACGCTCGTGCAGAAACACGTGGGGCGATGCGTTCCAGCGCAAAGCACGTGACTCAACACAGAAAAACATATTAACCATACGCCTGTATTTCCAAATGGGGTAGGCAGAGCACACGAAACGCTACATAGACCTAGACTGTGTCACATTTCGTGGCTACTACAAGCATTTTAGGTTTTGAGTTGGCTGGTGTAAAAGTGACGGGTTGCTAGCCTTTCGTCTAAAATATAGCTTAATATTTAATTAGTTGCCTTTTACGACATTTACGGAAGAAATGGAGAGGTGTTATTTTAAATCCGACATAACACGGAACAGAAGAAACACATTTATGAAATAACATACATACATACAATCACGCCTATAGTAGAGACTTTTAGGTAGGTACCGTCGAACTAATTGAATCCTGACCCACCATAGAACCTATTCACAATGAACGTCATAGTGACATTGGATTGCTTGACAAAGGAAATGTTTATGACGTTTATTGTGACAACGTTCTGCGGTGGGTCAGAAATCAGTTGGTTCGATAGTACTTAAAAAAAAGTAAACAAACCCGACAAAGTCAAAAATCATGTAAGGTATGTGTTGCTACATTAAATACGACGCTCGTTACAAGGTGAATGTAATGCGACTAAAGTAGAAAGTGTCGTATTTAACGTAGCAACACATACCTTACGTGATTTTTGACTTTGTCGGGTTGACTTTTGACAACTCCCGTTTGTTTACCTTTTTTAACCGACTTCAAAAAAAGGAGGAGGTTCTCAATTCGTCGGGATATTTTTTTTTTATCATTATTATTTTTTTTATTATT
>BHDV01003212.1:52513-76722 GCA_005406045.1 Adoxophyes honmai | reverse complement strand
TCGGGTACTCTTGACCTGACCTGTTTCTAAAACGTCCGCGATTTGGTCACGGAACGTCCGTCTAGGTCTTCCCCTCCCAACACAGACCATTGATTACACGTCTAAATTGCGAACACTTTCTAAAGTCAGTAGATGTGATTTTTCTAAATAAGTTTATTGTTTTCACTCTCGTTGTTCTTGTTTTCATATGATAATATCTGTCTATATCATAAACATTATCCTTGCAAGTCTGAATTCATAGACTTACAGATATCTTTGTTTACGTTACTACTAGATTATATCCTTGATTTTGAAACTCCTTGTTAAATCTTGCTATTATCATTCTACCTATTCAGCGATAACGCACTCTCAAAGTAACTTTACATTTTGATAAAAGATTATTTCAAGTCATTTTGCTGTGATTACGATCTCGCTTCGTATGATTTGACACTTTATTTTGCATCAGGGAAACTAATCGTACAGTCAGGGAATCTGAATGTTTAGCAGGTTGATCGCCTTCATAATTTGTTCGCATTATAGGACAAACTTCAACATGAAGTTAAATATTGAGTATTTGTGTCATGTAACTGGCTGGAAATAGAAATAAGGCCAATTTTAGAAGTATCTCAACCTGCTAAACATCCAATTTTCCTGACTGTACTTCCTTGGACGAATTGGCGTAGCTGTGGGAAAGATTCCAATAGATCTCTCTCCGGGCAGTTCACAGAGATCAACAGAAATACATTAATGAACATTTCAACTGTCTATCTCTGTTCTTGAGGTACAACCTAGTGACAGATTGACAGCGAAGTTTTGGTAACGTCCCATTTTTACCCTTCGAGCACAGTATCCTAAAAAGTAAATACAGTCACGAACAGGGATTGTTGAGCCACTTTCCACTGTTCGCAATTTAGACGTGTAATCAATGACCGATGAGACGGACAGATGTCATCTATTGGATTAGTATTACACGAACAAGTTACAAACATAGGTAAGTGGCTCAACAATCCCTGTTCGCGATGGTACATGAACATTTTCTGAATTCCATTTAGCGTACTTACAATCATGCCTATATTCCCAAACGGGGTAGGCAGAGCACACAAAACTCTTCATAGACAAAACGATGACTATTTCACGTTTTGTGGCCACTTCTAGCATATTATTTTTTAAGTTTGAGGTGGCAGGTACAATAGTGACAGGTTGCTAGCCTGTCGCCTTAAGTATACCTTAACCTATGTCCTTAGTCGCCTCTTACGACATCCACGGAAGAAATGGAGAGGTGTTATTCTAAACCCGACACCACACGGGTCTATTTATTTCCCCTGCAATTCACACTTGACATTCGCTTCCGCCGCGATCGTAAGACACTGCGCAGCCAATCAGAGCCCTCCGCGAAGACACACCGTCGCGGCAACTGCGCGTGCGCATAACCCGTTTGTTTGTTTAGCTGTACAGAGTAATACGTAACTGAACTGTGACTCGAAAATTTTAATAATTGTAATGTATACGGTTGAACCAATTTCTGGTCACTGCAGAACGTCACAGTGAATGTTATAAAAATTTCCTTGGTAAAGTGTAGTCCAGAATTAGGCGAACTAACTTGACAGCCGAAAATGTTGCCAGACATAGGAAAAAATAAATAGTGATAAGTTTATGTCGACATAAATATGTCGATATTACCATGCGTTTTCTATAAATCTGATTCTATTTATATTTTATCAATTAATTCGTCGAAACTTTCGCACTCATACATATTTGCCAAATATGAACGAACTACTGCAATTTACCGCGATTTAATATGATCTGAAGGATGTACGATTTTACTAACAAAAATTGATCCAAGTTGGTGTATTTTTAATTTCTAGCAATTTTAATTATTATTAATTTACTTAGTCGTAAAATTATTAGTTTGATTCCAAACACAATAATAAAGATAACAAGACTTTTTACTTCAAACATCGATTTTATAACAAGACTTTTTATTTTAAACATCGATATTAACAGCACTGGCCAAACTGTGGCAACTTTAGTGCACAATGAACTGTCAAGTTAGTTCGCCTAATTTTGGACTCCACTTTAGAGCAATGCAATGTCAATGACGTTAATGCAAAAAGTTCTATGGTGGGTCAGAAATCATTTGGCACAAGTACTTACAGTAATGTCGTGGAAATGAAAATGAAATTGTCTGGGTGGTGTCAGGCTTAGAATACCTCCAATTCTTCCGCGGATGTTGTAAGAGGCGACTAAGGAAATAGGTTTAGTTGTGTAAGTAAGTAAGTTTCCCGTGTGGTGCCGGGTTAGAATAGCACCTCCCCCTTTCTTCCCGTGGGTGTCGTAAGAGTCGACTCTGGGAATGGGTTAGTGTATTGTGGGCGATGGGCTAGCAACCTGTCACTGCAATATCACGTTTAACCATCTAGTCACCCTGAAATTGCTAAACGTGGCACTGGATTTTTAAGTTCATGTGCTCTGCCTACCCCTCCTGGGAACACAGGCGTGAGAATATGTATGTATGTATGTATGTAAGTAAGTAAGTAAAAAACTCTTTATAGTACAAAAAAACGTTGTGTGTGAAGTTCCCAATCCGCACTGGGCCCGCGTGGGAACTATCGCCCAAGCCCTCTCATACTGAGAGGAGGCCTGAGCCCTGCAGTGGGACGTATATAGGCTGATGATGATGATGATGATGATGAGTACAAAAAAGAAATAAAAGACTATAGATTGGTAAAAAAAAACCACAAAGTACAAAGGCGGACTTATGCCAAAAGGGATCTCTTCCAGTCGACCCTTGAGCAGTAGAGAGGAGCAGCAATTTAGGTAACAACATTTTTGTAGCAAGTTTTGATTGTAACATATTTTATGCTTTGTTATGCTTTAGGTGACAAGCTATTACTTCCAACTTTCCGAGGACGATGTGTTTATGTTATGTGTTATGTATGTAGAAAAAGAATGACTATTATTTGATAGCGGCTTACCTTAACACGGTATCATTGTTAGTTACTTGTCGCTTATCTACTTTATCTTCTATCAAACGCCACATCTGTTTAAACTGGAGTTATGAAAACTATGTATTAATATTGCGATACTATATTTAGACTTGTCGGTGTTGAGTTTGTTTTTTCCTCTTTGTTTTCATTTGAGGCTTATTCTTCTTTCTAGAAGTTGAATCATGTTCTTGGAAGTTTTGAAGTGGTTTTGCTGTCGTATTGATAACTAAACTTTACTATGAAGAAAAAAAAAACCGTGATAGCCCAGCGGTTCGAACTGTGGCCTCTCAATCAGAGGGTCGTGGGTTCAAACCCCGGGCTCGCACCTCTGAATTTTTCGGAATTGTGCGATATCAAATTTGATATGTACCACGAGCTATTCGGTGAAGGAAAACATCGTGAGGAAACCTACACGCAGCGACGAAGTAATTCAACGTTGTGTGTGAAGATCCCAATCCGCACAGGGCTATTCACTATTTATTTTATATTCATGCACCACGACGAACTTATCCTGGTGAGAATCTCTGCTAGTTAACCTTCAGGCGATTAACAGGATATTTCAAACGAGACGTTCAAAAAATAGGAATCGTTGGAGAGATAACCTAAAAATATCGAAATAAATACGTATAAACAAAGTAATACATAAACAAATAAATAACGATCAACATTTACAAACGCTTGGCTTTGTTAATGATTACCATTAATTTTGTGTACATATATTTCCATATTAACGAATTCTATTCTAACAAAGAGTCTTACTATTATTTTATTTATCAGATTAGATCACTGACGATGTTTTTATCTGTGCCTAATTGTATTAGCAAACGTTTTTATTTCTTTCTTACTTAATGAAATTTAAAAGACGACAAAAATTATTCATTTTTAATAAAAAAAATTTTCAATGTCATTTGCTTTGCGCCTATTATTTTCTTTTATGTACTAACTTTAATCTTATCACCTTATCTTTTATTCATATTTACTAGCAGTTCCCATTTTCTCCATAGTTTTTTCTTTTGTTTTTTCCAAAGGTCGTACACTCGCTTCACACAAACTAGGTCAAAACTCTTTCAAAATCGTAATTACCACGCCACAATACATGCATCAGCATTCTAAATTCCAACCTAACCTACTTATTTCTACACCGCAGCATTATATAACGCGATTTGTTCTAAACGCCATATTTTTTTCAGTTTTGCGCGCACGTCATTTGGTCGACTAGCGTGGCTACGTCATCGGTACCGCTCGCCTTCAAAGTGTATGAACTGTGCAATCATTCACATTCAGTTGTTACCTGACCGTCAAACGGAACGGACGCGTATCCCCTTCGCCGATCGTTGATTTACTAAGTGCTTGTGTGTGTTGTGTTACCCGGTCCGATTTCTTGGTAAGTTATTGCGTTACAGTGATCGTTGGTTACCGTGATCTTGGTTTGCGGCCAGAAATAAACCGTCTGGCACTCGACACTGTCTCAATCTGACGTATAGCGCTGAAGTGACATTGCTCTGTGTCAAAATTTTATCATCTCCGATGCAATATTGCAGATTCCAGCCAGTTGCATTTGAATCGGCTGTTTTGGTTCCCAGTCGTGTGTTCTTTCGCCTCGACCGTCAGATGTTTTTGCCGACTCGTCTGTAATTGCGCATTCTTACGTCAAAATTCAATGGGTTCTTTTTCGAATTTAAACTTCCGAATTTGAAAGTGATGTAACAGAGAGAAGTTTTGCTTCGATGGTGCTGGCAGCTTTGCGAAAATGTTTCACTTCCTATTTTAAATACTTGACATATTACATTCTTATAATTATTATAACTATAATAACAGGGAAGAGGAAATTGAACATGTAGGTTTAGCTCTATATATGGGTTTATGGAGGTCAATAGGAGTGGGTCCGTTGTACAACATTGGGGACTTTATAGTAAAAAAGAAAAAAGAAATAGTCCTAATACATAGTTTATATTGTCATATAATTTTTTGTTATAATTATAATACAGGAAGCTTATTATTTACATTTTATTAGTATTGTGAATTCGTGCCAAGTTTTCAACAGTCGGCGAAACACTGATGGCAACACAAAACCACAATACTAATAAGTATATGTTGCCATATCTATGTTTGTAATTACAGGTTGCAAAACAAAAGGTGCTCTCCACCATTTTGCATTTTAAAGTTGGCTCAATGGGTGGACTCTACTTTGCGGTTTGTTTGTCATTGTCAAGACAGTTACTAAAATGAATAAGTATTTACGAGTTGCTTATCCGTTGTTACCTGTAATTGAATGAGCCATTTCATGTTCTTAGTTTGATTCCTAAAAAAAGGTGGTAAAGAGTATTACATGTAAATATCTCGCTTTTATTGCTAAATGTGACTACGTGCTTACCTAGCCAGTAGCCATTTTGCTTAAGTTGCTAGCCTGTCCCCTAAAGCATACTTAGTCGCCTCTTTTGACAGCCTAGGAAGAATTGGAGCGGAGGTTTTTTGAACCCCACACCATACGGAGAAGAATGTTAAGGCGCAGCGCAGACGACAGTGTTTTGTGCGATCGAGTCTGTGGAGCAATAAATTGTCTGAATGGCGCGCTGACATTTTCCAGGAATTTCTATTCAGAGTTTCGTGGAAACTGTCACCGCGCCATTCAGTCAATTTATTGCTGCGGAGACTCGATCGCACAAAACTCTGTCGTCTGCGCTGCGCCTAAGACTGATTAAAGCTTTAAAAAGCGGCTTCATAGTTACAAAGTTACAAAGATAACTTCACTTAACTTAAAAATCACAATTATGAAATGTAACTTAGGTATGTTTTTCTTTTTTTCGAAATCGGAAAGTGTGAAAATGTACCAGACAGACAGAGTTACCTTCTTTAAAACTTAAAATCATGCATTTTCTATTAAGGTAACTCTGGTTTCCTGACTCTTCAAACTAATGATAATTTATTACACTAAAAAAATCATCCTCCATTTTATACTTGTTAAATATAACTTGCATTATTTTTATTGTGATTGTAAGGCCATCGCGTTCCTTTCGCCGTTTAAAAATAAACGAAGATGCTAAAAAAAAAAAAACAAGTCAGTCGGTTTGCAATTACGAAACGGAATCGTTTAGTTTTCAATTCGCTACTCACGCTTGGAAAAGTTGATTTACAATCACAATCTTATTGGAGAAGTTAGACGTTAGAAAAAAAAATACATCACGCGTACATAATACATAATAATGAATTTAATACGTAACCAAGAAATCTGAGTTAAGTAGCTTATTTACTTTCAATAGGTTAGGTAGATGATAAAAAATTGCATGCTGATATATTGGCTAGACATGTCACATCATAAAAACACTTCTCTACAACTTTTTTATACCATGTTTAAAGCAAATAAATAATTTCATTTCGCGAGGTAATAAGTTTCTTAATAACTATTTATAACAAAAAGGAAAACTAATACCTAATGTAATAATACATCAATTTTAAGCGTATAACGGAACGTATTAGGGTAACCATAACCATGACATTGTGTTGCACGACCTTGCACGCATGCGAGGCGACTCGTACGAGAACGTGAAACGAATTGCATTTCTTGATAAAAAAGTTATTTGACGTAGACTAGAGTCGTCATCATAAAATTGTTATTTACGGCAAAAATGAGTGTAAAAAATAATTTTCATGTTTAGTATTTGCATTGGATTCTTGTTTCTTATATTTTTAAAGACACAATCGTGATTAGTAATTTTCGTGTTAGCTTTACAACTACATGCATCTCATATCCACGTGTGTAGATTTTGAAAAAGTGGAAGGTTTGCAGCCTGTCACTATTCTATTCTATCTAGCTTAAATCTGAAAGTTTTATTAAAAATGTCGACGAATCATGAATGTATGTATACTCTGTTTATTTTAACATTTGAAACTTCAACGGAAAAATTTGATTTCTTTCTCTGCAACCTAAAGGTCAAATTAGGTATGATTAGTGCAATAACACTTATTACTGTTTCTTGTAATGATTTCAATACAATGGTATCAGTATTTGCGGTGATGCCTTGTATTTACTTTATATTGCGTGAGGTTTTGACAGTCAAGATTCAAATGTTAAATTAAACGGAGTATAGACACTTTTATTTGCCCTAAATGAGAACAGTCCATTTGGCAAGAATCGTCCACCGAATCAAAGTTTGAAACACAGTTCTATATATAGGACAAGTGTACAAATTATGGGCCACAATGAGACGCGGTGAGTGGGCGAGTTTAATAAGGAAATTAGAGCAATTTGCACTTGTTTGCGAGTATAAGTACGGTACCTTTCCAGCGAACGTTCGCTAGTGTCGGGCACAGGTTTCGTAAAACTATTGTATGACTCTCATGGTGAAATAAAACAAATACTTACAAACTCAAAGTTATTATGGCTTGCATGACAAACAAAACTCGCCATTCTTCATAAAATTCGACTTTACAGGCTCAATTTTTAAACTACACTCATATTGTGCCTAATTATATCGCATACATAACTTTATCTAAATTAACATATTTTTTAATACTTATTCCATGTGTTTTATACCAAAAAATTGCTAGAAGTGACTTACAAAACGTGAAATAGAAATGGTTTTGTCTAAGTAACGTTTCGTACGCTCTGCCTATCCCTTTTTGGGTATACAGGCGTGACGTATGTTAGAAATGTATATTTATTTGCATACACCAGAATAAGTGATAGTCTTTTGGCACGAGCCGAAATATTTGAAAACGAAATTCCTTTCTCATCTCATATTTATTCAGACATGGTATCATAGAGGCTGAAGATTTGAGAAATTACACATTATTGCGTAACATTAAACAAAGGCTATCTCGTTATTTGAAATCATGTCTGAGCTCTGTTTAATTTGTTGAACATTCAACGCTTTCACATACGCATCAAAAACAAGGCGTCCGGAGTGGATTGGTTGTACAGTCGCTAACCGGGATTGTTGAGCCACTTGCCACTGTTCGCAATTTAGACGTGTAATCAATGACCGATGTGACCAACTAGATGTCAGCTATTGGATTAGTATTACACGACCAAGTTACAAACATAGGTAAGTGGCTCAACAATCCCTGTTCGCGATGGTACATCAAGGAAAAAATCTCTTGCCGGGTTAAAATAACTTTGATCTTTTCTATTCGCAACTTACATCGGGACCTAGACTTTAATTCTGTTATTCGAATTAATTATTACTGTGGATTTTAAAGTCACACTTCAATAACGGTGCGTTGAAACGTAGTTAACATAAATAAAAAATCCAATGCGCAAAGTTAACTGTAATTTTGACTACGACTTAACGCAGCTGCAACTTTTAAGGTCTTACCCTTATAAGCAATGAAACATACGAATATCTTATATGTTTATGATACCTTTAATAAATGAATTCCAAATGCTGAAAAAATGCAACCTGAAAATCAAAGCAGTTCCGTGATAGCGTTGTTTAGTTAATTGTGTTCGATTCCTTCTTGAGACCAAGGCAACATAATTATCTAGGAGGCAAACAGCCTAGCTTATTAGTAAAACATCATTAATTAGTGCCTAATGAAAGCTGAACCTTTTGACATTGACAAAGTCATTTTAAATCGTTTCCCCGACGGTGTCGGAAGAATAACACCTCTCCATTTCTTCGTGGATGTCGTAGGAGGCGAGTAAGGACATTTTAGGTAAAGGTATATTTTAGGCTAGCAACCTCTCATTCTTATACCTGCCATCATAAAATCTAAAAAAAAAACAGAAGTTGCCAGTTGCCACTAAACGTGAAATAGTCGTGGTTTTGTCTATGGGGCCTTTATTTTGCTCTGCCCATTTGGAAATACAGACGTGATGTGTATGTCGTTTTTAAGACGCCTTATCACATCATGAATGGAACATACCTTACATACCATAAATGATGCACCGTACTTATTGAATCTCTCTACACTGTTTACCTGTGAGCGGTAGAGCGGTCACGATTCCGAACAACACCGGATAAAACCGGTGAAGATCATCTGTTTGAAGATCAAGGCAATGTCGTGCCGTCTGCTTCAACTGACGGAACTCTGTTGACAGATCCATTTTATACGAGGCTTCTGTTATGCTAAAATTATTATAACAAACTTTTTTTTAATTACGAAAGTGTTCAAGAAACTGACCAGCTATTGTTTGATGAAATTTCCCCTAAAGCATGGAGTTACGAGTTATGGGAAAAACTTTGCCAATCTCAATATTGGCTAAAAAGACATTAATATCTACTTGATGATAAAATATCACATCGTGAGTGTAATTTTGATAAGACTTGAGGAAACGAATTGTTTTTATATTAAGCTAACTAATTACATAAAAAGTAACACATGAATATCATGGGACAATTCACACCTATGGGCAAGTTCCATAGTAGGCAACGAATAAACATATTATTATACTTATTGAACACCCAAGAGTTGAGGACAAATATTTGTGTTCATAACATAAATATCTGTACAAACCGGGAACCGAACCCGGGACGTCAGCCTTCTTAGTCAGTGTCTCTAACCACTTAGCTATCCAGCCGAAGATAAAACTAGACGGGTTTTTAAGATAAAATTACAGCCTCCATAATACACCTAACTTAGGTGTAATAAGCAAAAACTACTAACGAGATGTCAAGAGATCATCAATATTGTAATGACGCCTTCTAAGTATAGTACGTCATTTGTTTAGAGCTTAGTAACAAGCATTTGTGAGAGTTCTATGTTTTTTTTATATAATATAGTTGCCAGTTGAGAGTCAAAATCAAAGACCTCAGTTTGTCTACTTACGTCACGTCCCAATATTCGATTTACCGGCGCCTTAGCTTACAAGCTTACTAGAGATAACATAATGCCTGTGGGAAAAGACTCCAATAGAGAAGATCTCCAGACAAATGTTGACCGGGGACCGAAGCCCACAGAAAAAGTTGGAAGTTGTATTTATGCAACTGAACATCGAAATTTCGTTAGTTCGTTTTGACAGTTGATGTAGATGACATTTGTAGACGAAGTTTTACTACTCGAGATAGATGGCGCTAGGATGCTACACGTCCATACACTTTCTGTCATTTCCGGATCTCTAATAAGCCAAAACAAGGAGAGATTGACATTGGACGTATTGACATAAGTACTGTCTGTTTCCTGTGTTACTGACACTACTGTGTCTGTTTAAGTTCATTTCCAGCCTTATGTACCTTAAACAACATTGACGTATAACTGTTTACTTAGTGACTACGTACTGACTGCCTGTGCAGTAACTATAGGATCAACAAAGATAAATTGGACATGACTATGGCTATTGATCTTCCTAATCAAGTGTCTGGAAAAATTCGCAGTAACTTTACTGGTGACCGATTTGGTAACCAACGTTTTATAGCTTTGCCTGTTATGGATAGGTTTATGGGAAGCATAAAGAATTTCTCTGTTTGGTTCAGTACTGAGAGACAAATAAGAGCTTTAATTGTTAGGAAACTATATTGTGATTACGTTAAAATTTCCATCAATACCTACTGGGACCGGAAAATTTTCATGTAACAAACATTTAAATCCAATTAGCTATCTGACAGTTTCTCTGGTAATAAACTGAAACCACTCTTCTCTGAAAAAAATAAATAAACAGAAATCAATAAAAAAAAAAAATCGGTATCATTATTGATGCGACTATCTGCTCGAAAAACTTTAAACCGTACTGTCTATCTCTTTCCATCCTCATGTATGTATACCAATGTCAAAAAGAAACGGCACAATTTTTGTGATTTCGTTTAAGAAAAACTTATTTATTTAAAGGAATTAAAAAATACAGTAGTTGCTAAGCAAATCCCAACTGTCACTAGAAAGACAATTGTCTGGCTAGCCATTGTGTGCTAAAGCAACGACCTTATGGATTTGTTTTACTCGCAAACGTCACAAATTTAACCGGGTTTTGATAAAAATTTGCAGAAAAACATCTGCAATTACGTAAGCGTGGAGTTAAGACGGTACGTCAACTATGTCAACTAAACAATACTAGAGTCTTGTTGCCTACTATTGAATCAATTGATTTTTATCCCAATGTTAAACACACGTTACAATAATAAAATTGCTAAAATGATTAACTGCTGGTGAAATTCTGTTTCGTCATTTTGGTTCAGTAGTAGTTCTTGTCTTTAAAAAAGACTGAATTCCGGTGTCAATTAAATACGGCCTAAAATGATCCGCAAAAAAACGGCGTCAGCGAGCGGCCGATCAAAACTATTATAATCGCAACCTTCTGCATTAAATCAAAACGAGAGTAGAATGTGCGAATATTCAACCTTGTTCGGTAAGAGTGACTTCGACAAGGTCACTTCTAAAATATAAACCAGCTTCATGATACCTTGTAGTGTGTCAGGCATTGACATAAAATTTAGTCAAAACTTAGTTTTTGTCGTCTTTAACCTTGCTTGAAATTCTGCATTGGTAAGAAACTTGTTTGGGAACTTTAATATTCTAGCCTTTTCTTCTTGATGATGTCATCAATGGGTGCTGATTGTTAATTCACAGTCATGAATAACTTCATGATCATACGAGGGACTAGTTTAAATATCGAACAACACTCATATAGATAATACAATATACTAATATCATTGGACAATTGACACCAATCCCCTAGTCCCAAATTTAGCAATTTAATGTCTGTGCTATGGGTTCTAGACAACGATTATACTTACTTATGTAGATAAACATCCAAGACTCGGAGCGTATATTCATATTCATCAAATCGTCATATATATAAAAACATAGCGGAAAAACATGGCAGACAAGACTTTGGTTTAGTATACTAGTAACTTTTGGAAGAAAATGGTACCACTACGCGTAGAAGAAGACAAGCACAGACAAGCTAGATGGCTGTGAAAGAAACATAAATATTTCCACGAAGGATATCAGTACGGTACGCGTGTAGGGAACCTTGCCAAGCGTTATTGGTAAAATATGTTACAATACAGTAAAGTTTACGTAAATGCGTACTCTATGTTCAGTCCAATTGTTCCGCTTTTAGCGAAGACAAATGACCGTCACGGAAGATCACTGGCAAGGCACTCTGCCAATGCGCTATACCTGGCATATCTTACGCAAGTGGACACACCTACTTAATTGCTATAAATATAGAACATGCATACATATTCTCACGCCTGTATTCCCAAAAGGGGTAGGCAGAGCTCATGAATTCAAAAATCCAGTGCCACGGTTTAGCAATTGCAGGGAAACCAGATGGTTAAACGTGATATAGCAGTGACAGGTTAGCCCATCGCCCACAATACACTAACCCTTTCCCAGAGTCGACTCTTACGACACCCACGGGAAGAAAGGGGGAGGTGCTATTCTAACCCGGCACCACACGGAAATATAGACCTGCCGCTCTAAAAGTAATGTACATAACTCACCATCATTTCAGCCAAAAGATTTCCAAAGCTGAACGTAGGGGCCCCCTTTAGTTTTCCATATGTTACGTGTTGAAAGCGACGTGTTTCCAGCTTTTTTAGACCTTTATTAAGTCTGTCCATCTTGTAACTGAACATCATACGCTACTGCTGGTCCGTAGTCTCCACCCGAGTACTTTTTAACCCCATCGGCAATCTGTTTTGCGTGCTATGGCCTGCCCATTGCCACGTCAAGTTGCTAATCAGGTAGACGTAAGGACTTGCGTTCTTTGTTAGCAGGGCAGAGAACTTCCCTGTAGTTTAAATGCACATAAATGAGGGATAATTCATTCAAACTGTCTCCTCTTGAACTAGGCAATATCGTGCTATAGTGTGTTTCCATGTTGCTACCAACATAATGTTATCGAATAAACAAATCTTATTGGTTCTTGAATTACACGGGTATTAAAGCCATTTATCAAATCAGTCACACTTTGTTAGTATCCATTTAGTCGATGTTTTTTGTGCACATAGTTCCTGCAGAGTCACTCTTTACTTTTCCTTTCGTCATTCCAACTAATAAGGATATATTCAGGTGTTTCTAACATGCATTGTCATGCTTTTGTGGTGCATACCTCTGTTGTGTCGGGAAAGAACACCTCTCCATTTCTACCGTGGATGTCGTAAGAATCGACTAAGGGCGTTGGTTACCTCATCCATCTGTACTTAAACCTAAAATTACATTAGAAGTGGCTATGAGGCGTGAAATAGTTTTGGTTTTGCCTGTCATCTTTCGTGTACTCTACCCCGTTTGGGAACACAGGTGTGATTGTGCATTGTCATGTGTTTCAGACTACTTAAATCCGTACCAATATATAAATGTGAAAGTGTGTTTGTTTGTTTGTTTGTCCGTCTTTCACGGCTAAACGGAGCGATGGATTGACGTGATTTTTTTATGTAGAGATAGTTTAGGGCATGGAGAGTGACATAGGCTACATTTTGTCTCTTCAAAACCCCCCCATTTCCCTAAAGTGAGGAGTGGAAGTCTTCAAAGTAGAAAGCTATAAAATTGGTATGTGTGCTATCTCTTCTGTGATACCCCGAATTTAACGCGAGTGGAGCCGCGGGCAAATGGTAGTTTACCCATAAATCTGCGAGGTGTGATTGTGTGTATTTCATGTGTTTCAGATTACTTATACTTAAATTTACCCATAAATCCGCGGTTTACCTCAATACTTGCATCACTTAGAGGGTGTGACCGGTGACTCTAAAGTCTCTCTATAGTTGGAATTGCGCCCGACGTGCGCATACGCCGGACACCATATCAAGCCACATTTTAATGTGGGAGGGGCTCTCACGTGACGTGACGTCACGGGCATGTGGCTGTGACGTCAGAGCCGTTAATAGGTGGACGTCTGACGAGAAAGAGATGGTATTATTAGATTGGTGTTTATCTCAATGTTTGTGTCTGGTTACGGAATATTGGCAGAGGTTGAAAATCCGAATCAGTTAAGAAGGTGACGAAGTAAAGCAATGGTTGCTATTTTGTTTTTCGGTCAGTTGCGTCTTGAGGATAACAGAAGAAGTTAGAGACAGTTTTAGGTAGTATTTGGTACATTATATGCAATCACGCCTATGTTCCCAAGTGGGGGACGGAGCACACGAAATTGGGTCATTGTCATAACCCTAAAAAAACATGTCCATTTGTAATTATATAAGACATTTTTAATAATTGCATTCAATTTACATCATAACTATAAAGTACAGCAAACGTACTAGACTATACTATATCATATTTTCTATAAATGTAATTATTTGTTTTGTTTATCACCACAAATGTAACTGAAAGTCCACTTCGGTGGACTGTCCGGATTCCACCTGTTAATAGAATGTGGCTTTAAAAAAATACATCTCTTTTATTATTGTACAAAAATGCCATTTTTTCCTAATCAATGTATGATTTCCATTTAACATTATTAGGATTTAAAAAATTAGATGGAAATAAAACACATTTTTTGCATCATTGAATCTTGTCACAACATTTTTTGTCTTTTTGGTGGACATTACTTTAAATTCTAGAAAAATTAGGGAAAAGTCAAATGAATAGACCGGGACATATAATTTAACTCATTCACTATCGTACTATCCCTGTTAGCAGCCATTTTGCCGTGACTTGTGCGCAGCAGACGATATTGTTGTGTTAACAAGAATATTTGGTGGTGTCAATGTTGAATTGTGTTTCCGGTTACTGCTGTATTTTGTAAGTACATCGCTATAAATCCACCAAACGTTTTTAATAATTAGTTAAGCATTCAAACATTGTAAATATGCCTTGCCTCTTGAATAATCCTTTAAATGGCTGGTGTTGTGAATGATATTGCGGAGAAAGTCCATTCGGTGGACGTCTTTTTGGTGGACTTTTTGTAAACCCAAACGATAAATGATTGTATTTTGATTGATTTCTTGTAATTTGGTTTAATTTTTTATTATAACTTTAAAAACTAGCTTCTGATTCCTTTTTTGTTTTATCCGTAAATGACTAGTGACTGAATACATGTTTAAATGTAAATTCTGTAAAGGTAAAAAAAAACTGTAGAAGATTTAACAAAAACATACAAAATAAGCTTTGGAGGAAAAATGGGAATGATGCACGACGATGCAGAAAAAAAAACAATATACAAAAAGAAACTTAAAAGTACATCGCACGCAAAATACTGCCTTCGATTCTAGTTATTTTAGTACCATGAAATGGGTGAACGTATTGCAGTGAAAAACAGAAGAATGTTGAAAGCAAAGAAACTTACTTACTTAGAATGAAGTTGATGACTTCAGAATGCAGCAACCATTAAAAATTAGTGAGTGCAGTCTGTTTGTTGATTGAAAAAAATGTTCATAAAAGTATACAATTTTTGGACGTATATTCTGAAAGTTTGGATACGTCAACGTTAAAACAAGGAAGAGCCACCAAACGCCCACTTTCATACATACTTCTTGAAGACTTGAAGGCTTCCTAGTCTTCGGAGGACGAAGGCATATTTGGTCCACCGAAAAGAATTGTCATTTCGGTAGACAGACACAAAATATTTTTTATATACTTTTTGAATGTATTTACGTGTCTGATTGTTCATGATTATGAGAATATATCATGAACGTTATTTTTGTTTAACATGTTTACAGTTTTTGATTTGTTTATTTATTATTAATTAACATAATTAGTCCACTTGGTGGACATATTAGTCTTTTTGGTGGAACCAAAATATCGTTATTTCGTTTTAAATCGTTTTTTTCGAATAATTGATCTCTGAATGATACTCAGTTCTGTTGCAAGTTAGAGTAAGAGTCGTAATATACCTTTGATTTTTATAAATCACGTGTTTCATTTTTTAGCGAAAAAAATTGCCAGGCTTGACAATGACCCAATTACAAAACCATTTCGCGCTTTGCAGCAACTTCGAGCTCAAATTTAGGTTTAAAAAGAGATGGAAGATGTCGAACGGCGACAGGTCAGCCTATCGTCAAAAGCATATCTAAACATCCTTACTTGCCTTTTACGATATCCACGGAAAAAATACATACATACATACATACATACAATCACGCCTGTATTCCCAAGCGGGGTAGGCAGAGCACAAAAAACGCTACATAGACAAAACGATAACTATTTCACGTTTTGTGGCCACTTCTAGCATAATTTTTTTTTTTTAGGTTTTTAGGTGGCAGGTACAATAGTGACAGGTTGCTAGCCTGTCGCCTAAAGTATACCTTAACCTATGTCTATGTAATGTATGTATGTATGTTACAGAAAAAATATATAGACGTTATTGCATCCTGACACCACACAGGCAAAAAAATGTCGAAAATGTCTCACAAAATGTCACTTATCAATAAAACAAGTCTGTAAGTCTGACACCATTTTTTTACGACCTGTCTACAAAACGAGAACCCTTTCGGCCGCCAAGGTTACACCAATTTTTCAATTGATAAAGCTATAAATGTCAATTGCGCGCCCGTATATCATGCAACGGATATTCGCACTTGTTTCCGCGTCTTTTGGATCAAAATATCCTGGGGCTTCTGTGATATTGTTACCTTTCAGTCTTAAGTGTTCGTCTATGTCCAAATCTTTGGGAAATTTTCTTATACGTTTTTTCTTAGCCTCGTAACTTTTAAACGCAGCTTAACATTTTGGTGTGTTATCACAGGCCGTGTGGTGTCGGTGTTAGGATTACACCCCTCCATTTCTTCTGTGGATGTCGGAAGAGGCGACTAAGGAAATAGGTTAAAATACCTAACTTCAGGCGACAGGCTAGCAACCTTTTACTATTTAAGTACCTCTGAATGTAAAATCTACAAATTGCTAAAGCGACTGTAACTTTTTACACGTTCTGCCTGCCGTATTTGGAAATATGTACAGGCGTGATATATGTTTGTATGTAATATCACAAAAATAGCGTAGATAAATGGCGATAAAATTTTAACACTCTCAAGAACGTAAACTGCTTAAGAATTGCTCCAACTTAAAAGTAGGTAGATAACCATTTTCAACATAATTGACATGATTCTTTAAAACTCCCTTGAAATGCTGATGATCTTAGTTAGTTGACTGAAAATATACGCGTGGGTTTATAATCAACACATAAAGTGACCGATCAGGCGACAATACTTGAATCGAAGCCAAATATAGTGGAAGATACCGATTGATCGACTGATGTTTTTGTATCGATTCATTCAGATCACATGGGTGCAAAAATAAGACAAATTTAAAGAGCTGAGTTCTATAAAACCACTTGCAATTGAGGGCGCGTTTGGCAGCAGATGCCACAGCTCCTAGATGAAAGGCTACGGTATATCCTGAAATATGTTAAACTATACAAACTCAAGTTAAAACCTTAGCTACCCTTATTTGCCATTATGAGTGAATCTCACTGTTCTTTCATGTTTAAAGTTGCGGTAAGACCGTTAAAAGTATTTGAGTCTTATTTGTCCGTGTGGTGTTGGGATAGAATAACACCACTCTATTTCTTCCATAGATGTCGTAAAAGGCGACTAATAAAATAGGTTTAGGTATGCTTTACGCGACAGGCTAGCAACCTGTCACTATTCTACCTCTTCCATCTATGCAAACCTAAAACTATGTTAGAAGTGGCTGCATAATCATGATTTCGTCTATGTCATGTTTTGTGTGCGTTTACCCCATTTGGGAACACAGTCGTGATTGTATGTATGTATGTATGTATGTACATATGTATGTATGTATGTATGTATGTATGTACGTATGAGTCTTATGTGTCTCGAAACTTCTAGATTCATCCTCAGCACATCATCTGATCCCACTTCTGCCAGGCGTCGTAGCCATCCGGCAATTGCAATTTAGCGGATTGGTCAATTGTCTAAATGACAAATGACGCGCGAACAGGAGTGTCCCCCTGATTGACGTTTGTTTTTGTTGTGATTGCGATCGCAGTGTGTAACCCCTTCCTACCGAACTAATACGATCGTGAGCCAACTTTGGAACCATAACACCGTCAATAAGGTTAAAATTGAATTAAATTTAGCCCTCACGATCGTGGTAGTTCGGTTGAAAAGGCGTTTGGGTATATATTTTGATTGCGTAAAACCCGAAATTTGGTGTTATCTCCACGTATTTTAGGAAAAAGGTTCTTGACTGACAGACAACTCGACAGACGGAGAACGAAGTGAGTCTACACGGGTTCCTCTTTTCCTTTCGAGGTACGGAACCCTAAAAAGTTAGATAAATCTTTTGACAAAATATTTCGCTAGTAGCAAAACTTCTTTATTACATTTGTATTCCCAAATGGGTAGGCAGAAACCGCGCAACGTTTCAAGTAAGATAAATAAAGGATACATAATATTAGTGAGAGGCTGCTAGCCTGTTGCCTAAACCATACCTGCCATAGACGGCCGGATAGCCCAGCGGTTAGAGAAACTGACTGTGAAGCTTAAGGTCCCGGGTTCGATCCCCGGTCGGGACAGATGTTTGTATGATGAATACGTATGTTTGCTTTCGAGTCTTGGATGTGTATATGTATATAAGTAAGTTTATCTGTTGTCTAGTATCCATAACACAGGCATTAAATTGCCTACTTTGAGACTAGGTGATTGGTGTATAAAAAACCGGCCAAGTGCGAGTCGGACTCGCGCACCGAGGGTTCCGTACAAACCTGCAAGGTTTACAAAGTTCGTTCATTACGACAATCGAGTAATAAGTTTATATTTATTGAAAAATATATATTTTGTAATGTAACTAAAAATTTAAGGTTTTCGGAATTTTTCCTTTATGTGTGCTATAAAACGTTGCTTCATGCCAAATTTCAAGATTCTAGGTCGACTGGAAGTACCCTTTAGGTTTTGATTCCCTTGCGAGTACTTGCGAGTTTCAAAATATGCAGCTTAAATTGCTGTTTCTTTTGATTGCGTTGACATAGAAGTTTGATTTTGTTACAGCTTAAAGGTATTATAGACCTGAGTATTTGGTATGAATTTCAATTTAATACCTCTACGCGTTTATGAGGAAATGGGTAGTAAGTTTATAATTATTAAAAAAAAAATATTATGTGATGTAACTAAAAATTTATGGTTTTCGTAATTTTTCCTTTATCTATGCTATAAGACGTTGCTTCGTACCAAATTTCAAGATTCTGAGTTCACGGGAAGCACCCTGTAGGTTTTGATTCCCTTGCAAGTGTCGAAAATTTGCGGCATAAACGGCTGTATCTTTTGATTGAGTTGGTTTAGAAGTTTGATTTTTTCACAGCTTCAAGGGACAGTAGACCTGAGTAATTGATATAAATTTCAGCTTCATACCTCCACGCGTTCCTGAGAAAAAGGGTCTTGACAGACGGACGGACGGACGGACGGACGGACGGACGGACGGACGGACGGACGGACGGACAGACGGACAACAAAGTGATCCTATAAGGGTTCCGTTTTTTCCTTTTGAGGTACGGAACCCAAAAATTGTCCAGTGATATACCTAAACTTCTTTTATCGCCTCTTACGACATTCACAAATGCATAGCTGCGAATATTATTCTAAACCCGACACCACAGCCTTTTTATTGGCATAAATTACCTTAGCCATTAATCACTATTAAAAACTAAAAGTCGCCTCCATTTTTAATCTCAGTAAGGTGACATCACCTCCAAAAGGCTATTATTAGAAATGCAAAGCAAGCAGAATACAATACGGACTCGTTCGCGCATTTCTGCTTACGCTAGCTCTACCTACACCTACAGTCTGTGTCGTCAAGTGCATAGAAGCTATGTCGCGCCGCCGTCAGCGCATGCGGCGCGAGCGACAGGCCCAGCGCAGACGACAGACTATCCGCGACGGACTTTTTACTCTGAAAATAGAATCTATGGAATGATCAGTAACGCACACGACGTGCAAAAAGTCCGGCACACAATGCATACAATGCTCGCAGACTTTTTGAGCGCCGCTGACTCGATCGCACAAAAAGTCTGTCGTCTACGCTACGCCCAAGTCTGCGTGGATTGTATGCATTGTGCGCCGGATTTTGCGCGTCGTGTGCATTACTGATAATTCCATAGGTTCTATTTTAACATACTAAAAAGTCCGTCGCGGATAGTTTGTCGTCTGAGTGCCTAATTGTGAGAAAGACGGGATTCATTGAGAGCTGGGTATTGGGAGAGTTGTAAAAATCTACACTAATATACATATATTAAAGGATTCAGAATAACACCTCTCCATTACTTCCGTCGATGTCGTAAGAGGCGACTAAGGAAATATGCTAAGGTATGTAGACGATAGGCTAGCATAGCAACCTGACAACTAACCTAATTATTGCTAGAAGTGGCCACGAAGCGTAAAATAGTCATGGTTTCGTCTTCGTAGCGTTTCGTGTGCTCTGTCTTCCCCCTTTGGGAATACAGGCGTGATGTATGTATGTAAAACCTAAAAATATGCTAAAGGTGGCTGCGAGGCGTGAGAACTAATGATTTCGGCTAAATAACGTTTCATACACTCTACCTACCCCATTTGGGAATTCTAGCATGATGTATGTATGTAACAATGTATGTACCCGTAAAGTATAATTATGTCGCGAAGTGTCATCCGACGTTGCCACACTTCTCCATTGTGTTCCACGTGTAATTGAGGCTGACGTAATACATAAGCGGCAGCGAGTTTGCGGAATGTTTAGGTCAGGGTTTCTTAAAGTGTGGTCCACGGACCCCTTAGGGGTCCGTGGCATGTCTATCAGGGGTCCGCAGTAGGTCAGTTAAATGTAATCATATTTATTAGGAAATTGTGTCGTAAACTTGACGAGACAATCCCAAAATTTAACATTATCATTGAGGCCAAACAGCAGCATCCTTCTCATTAACTTAATATTAATAGTAAGTGCAATGAAACAAAACAATAACTGTTATTGTATTGTATTGTTTCATTGCAATTACTGTTAATATTAAGTTTATTGAATAACACTTTATTGCACACCAGTAAACAGTTTACAAAGAAACACACACATACAAAACTTTAAATAACGGTAGACAACAGGCGGTCTTATCGCTAAAGAGCGATCTCTTCCGGACAACCTTTGGGTAGTGAAATTATCGAATGTTAAACTAAATAGATATACATAAATAATAACAAAAAACAACTAACTAACTACTAAAAACTACTAAAACTAGCAATATAAGATTTTTTTTATTTAAATAAGGTTTTTTATTATTTCCCTAAAATATTTTTTGAGAGGGGTCCGTGAAGTTGTTTAAATTGTGAAAGTGGTCCGTGACTGCAAAAAGTTTAAGAAACCCTGGTTTAGGTGTATATTATGTAATTATGTACTTTAGCAAATCAGAAACGTATTCATACAGAATGAACACGAACTAGGTCTAATATAAGATAGAGTTTTTGCTCTAAATGCCAGTAAATCCAAAAGCCGACATTTTCGTAATCAAAAGTATAAATCTACGTCGAAAACTTGATTTGTTCTAAAAATGCCAATGTTTAAAATTTAAAATATTAACAGTGTGGTTATTATTATACCCCTTTTATCTATTATACCTAAATAAAAACCCGTGTGGTGCCGGGTTAGAATAGCACCTCCCCCTTTCTTCCCGTGGGTGTCGTAAGAGTCGACTCTGGGAAAGGGTTAGTGTATTGTGGGCGATGGGCTAGCAACCTGTCACTACAATATCACGTTGTACCATCTGGTAACCCTGAAATTGCTAAACGTGGCACTGGATTTTCGGATTCATGTGCTCAGCCTACCCCTCTTGGGAATACAGGCGTGAGAATATGTATGTATGTATGTACCTAAAATTCATCAGTCATTCTTTTGTCTGCGCGTTCTGCCTACCCCTTTTAGGACAGGCGTGATGTTTTTATGGTTTCTGTAGGGTAGACCATAGAGAAACCATTAGACTACCTGTAGCGACTCACCTATCATCCAGTAGTAAAACTGTTTCCACAAACGTCATCAACTGTCTAAGTATTCTACATCGCGCTAACGACGTTTCGAAGATCGGTTGCATAAACACGACAACCAACTTTCTGTGGACTTCGGTCCCCAGGCATAACCTCTGCCTGGAAAGAGATCTCTATTGAGTCGTTCTCATATAACTGTCACTTTCTGACGTCTCTGGTTAGACAGTGACAGGTTATCTACTCGCGTCTTGCTGTACCAAGCTATGGAACTCAACCTGACATTGAAACCGTCTATTCGTGGCCGTCCTCTGGCAAACCTTATGTATTTCCGAAGTTCAACGACCGTGACGTTTAAATTAAACTGTTGACTAATACGAACACTCCAACATTCATTAAGGCATTGTAGTTTTTTTATAGCCCAAGAAAGGCTAAAGATTGTTATGTACTGTGCAATGTAATGATAAATAAAATAAATAAATAAAGATAAGAAACAACGCTTATTTAAGTAAGTAGGCCGCAAGAGACTCTCACACGTCTTTTCGCTTCATAGTCATATTCAAATAGTCATAGTCATATTAATTTATTGCCTTAGCCCAGCATTACACTTGTAAGTTTTACTTACGTATGTAGGGACACAGCTATAAGCTAGAATGAGATAGCAATACTCATTTCTCTCTTTAGCAGATAGCTGCGTCCCTACTTACGTAAGTAGAACTTAGAGGTGTAAAGCTGGCCTTATGTTGTACACAGATCAAAAACCTAGTCTTCGGTAAAACCATGATTGTTGGGAAGAATGAGTCAACAGAGAAACATTAGAACAATGAGCACTTAGATTTTTAAATATTCTTTTATTAATAACTTCGCACGGGTACAGTTAAATGCTGATTCAAATATACCACAGAATGTCTTTATAATACACACAAAGTTCACTGCTTTACATGACATTAGATGCAGTTTTTTGACATACTTTAGTTAAGACAAGACGTCAGTGAGGATAATTATATCACTTAGTCGTCTAAATCAAGATTAGCGAAGGTTGAGACTTGAAATAACTATTTTATGCCAAATTAAACCCCGGTTCCCGTGTGGTGCCGGGTTAGAATAGCACTACCTCCTTTCTTCTCATGGGTGTCGTTAGAGTCGACTCTCGGAAAGGGTTAGTGTATTGTGGGCGATGGGCTAGCAACCTATCACTGCAATATCACGTTTAACCATCTGGTTACCCTGTAATTGCTAAACGTGGCACTGGATTTTTCAATTCATGTGCACTGCCTACCCCTCTTGGGAATACAGGCGTGAGAATATGTATGTAAAATATCATAAACAAATATCATAAACATTTAGTACGTTCCCTCTCTAAATCGTCGACATCTTGTAACTTGGACTAAATGAACAATGGTCCCGCCGTGTCTAGTGCCTGTTTGCGATTCAACATTCAATCCAGCGGTCGACACATTGCGAGTTATTCACTGAACTACTTAGTTTATCTCTATTCGGTTCAGATTCTTCGTTTTTAGAAAGGTTTGTTGTTTTCTCTATATTATCTTCTTCTCATTTCTAATTTGTATTCATTTGATATTCTGTTGCATTTTTAGTCGTTTCCTCTCCAGAATTTTTGATCTTATTGTTTCCAATGACCATTAAATATGGTGAAATTCAAATTTTGATCGTGATTGTTTCAAATTATTGTGTTTATTCGGTGATGAGTGTTGCCAAATATGATGTTAACCGTATGTGCCTATTTTAACGATGTTAGGTTGATTATTCACACTCCCATCGACATTCTGAATTGACCACGATCTTCTTGTTTCATAATGTTTTTAGATTGCTGTTTTATTTTTATTGTACTGCTCTAAGTTTGTATCTATTTTTGTTTTATTTGATGTTGTTTTGTTTATTTCTGAATTCTCAATATGATCAGCAAGAACTGAAACACCTCGTTACCAGGAACATTGCCAACAATTTTTCCGAATTCTGTTCCGTTATTTTTAACTCTATGAATAATTTGGGGATGTTAAAAAAAGGTCCAGTCGAGGGTACCAGGAACCAAGGATCATGCAAGAGATTAATGAATGTGGATGAAGCTAAAGAAGTATTACCAGGATCGCAGCAAGCGCAAAGAGGTAGTCCTTCCCTGCCCTTGTGGGAAAGAGCTCTGATGGTATTATGTATGTACTAACCTAGTCTTTTCTTCTTTCCAGAACACCCAGGCATGTCCAGAGTGAACTAAAATCACCGTCATACCACCAAAAATGACCAGCCCACCGTTCAGAAGGAAGCTATTCAGAATAACAAACACGTACCTGAACACGTGAAAACTGAAACTTTAAATCATATACTTTTAAAGAGTTAGGGATAAGTTTATAGTTCCTTTAACTAGTGATATTAGTGTAAGGGTCATTCCACGACCAAAGCAGTTTTGCGTGACACTCCGAGGCATAATTTCATTTTATGTTAATGTGTGTTTTTATGAATA
>BHDV01003212.1:31440-50850 GCA_005406045.1 Adoxophyes honmai | reverse complement strand
ATAGGGTATTTTGCTTAAAGAAGAATTTATCTTATTTTTAAAAGTTAGTAGTTCTGTATTGATAGATTTCTAAAAATTACACAGGTGTTCCAAAGTTATGGGACATGAAGAGGAAGTACCTTAAATATCGTTGATAGGGTATTTTGCTCAAAGAAGACTTTATCTCATTTTTTAAAGTTAATAATTCTGTATTGATAGATTTTCTAAAAATTACATGCTTCGTCTGGGAATCGAACCGACTTAAATGTCAAAAAAAAAATCATCCTTCTTTTATGATGCCAATCGAAAGAATAGCTAAAAAAAAAGATCTCTGCTTAAGTAACATAGCATTTTAAAAGAAAGGAATAACGTGAAATTAATAAATTAAATCAAATTAAAAACATACATGAAACTGTCGTAGTCAATTAAGTGGGTATATTGAAAATTTCAACTCTCTAGCTGTCACGGTTCGTGAGATACAGCTTGGTGACAGACGGACAGACAGACTGACAGCGAAGTCTCAGTAATAGGGTCCCGTTTTTACCCCCTGGGTACGGAACCCTAAAAACAATATGTCCAGCATTTGAAATCAAAAGTTTTTATGACTTTTTAATACTTATTATGTTAACAACGGTTGTGACGATTCAAACTAATCCAAAATCATCTAAATCGGTTTAACCGTTCTTGAGTTAATGCTGACATATTGTTTTTCTATATATGTATACCTATAAAAGTATACTATTCATAACTCGAGAACGGCTGAACAGGTTTGGCTGAAATGTAGTGGGGAGGTAGCTTCAATAGGCTTTAAACCTCCAGGGAAAAGACATATAAGATACTAATAGGTACATAAAAGAAAGTCGTGTTTGTGCGACCGTATATAAATCATGCTATCCCGGTACTTTTAAATCAAAAATCTGCTCATTCATTGTCTCAGGCGGAACAAAGTTCGCCGGGTCCGCTAGTAACTAATATTATTGGCAGATAGTTAAGAAAATCTTATGAAGGCTGGATAACTGTCGAAAATTTGGAAGAACTTTGAATTGCATCACCAAAATGACATTTATAAACCACGACACTGTTTATTTCTCGTATTTTTTAAGATTCCATATCTCTAAAGTAAAAAGGAACCCCTATAAATCTATACTAATATTATAAAGCTGAAGAGTTAATTTGTTTGAACGCGCTAATCTCATGAACTACTGGTTCGAATTGAAAAATTCTTATTGTGTTGGATAGACCATTTATCGAGGAAGGCTTCAGGCTATATAACATCACGCTACGACCAATAAGAGCGAAGAAACAAAGGAAAATATGGAAAATAACCGGGGGAAATAAGTCACACGGGGACGGAGTCGCGGGCACAGCTAGTTAGTCAATAAATTATAACAGTATGAGTATTCCCGGTTGAACTCTGAAATATTGCACACTTGTGTAAATCGGATGACGATGCAACAATCTGATTCTAGATGAATGAAATCTGATTCACAATGATCTAGACTTCTGTTGGCCCAGCCGAAACAGTCTGTCCGGTTGATTTGAAACTTGGTGCACAATTGCATATAATCTAAGATGGATGACAATGAAGTACAGTAGACAAAAAATGCTGTATCGAAAATGAAACTTTTGTTTAGGTTTCCGTAAAATGCATATATAACCGGAAAACAAATAAATCCTCCTATCACTATGTCTGTTCTGAATCAAATTACTCCAAGGACAAACATAGTTAACCATCACTTTTGATGACTGACTGATAGTACTATGTTGCAAGGGTCTGAATCAGAGCTATTTATCGCAGCGAGGCCACCTGTCAATGAATAGGTGACCTGTACAATCACTGGCCTACGATGATCATCGAGAGTAACATATATGTTTACATTATCACGCCTGGTGCCGTCGTTCCCCGTGTGGTGCCGGGTTAGAATAGCACCTCCCCCTTTCTTCCCGTGGGTGTCGTAAGAGGCGACTCAGGGAAAGGGTTAGTGTATTGTGGGCGATGGGCTAGCAACCTGTCACTACAATCTCACGTTTAACTATCTGGTTATGGTTACCCTGAAATTGCTAAACGTGGCACTAGATTTTTGAATTCATGTGCTCTGCCTACCCCTTTTGGGAATACAGGCGTGAGAATATGTATGTATGTATGTATGTACATCACGCCTGCTTTCCCTAATGGGTAAACCGAGCACACAAATTGTTAGATAGTCAAAACTATGACTATTCTACGCTCAAATCCATTTTTTTGCATTATTTTAGGAATACGGGCATGATCAAGGCCGCCCCCATACATTCGGAATAATTCCGTTTCGGAATCTCAAATCGGAAAATCGAACGCAGTCAATCCATACAAACCTATGGACCAGCCACACACATACGAAAGCTTTCCGATCGGAATTCCGAACGGAATTTTTCCGAATGTGTGTGGCTGGTTCATAGATGTCGTATGGATTTAGTGCGTTCGGACCGTCCGATTCGAGATTCCGAATCGAGATTCCGAAACGGAATTCCGTATGTATGTGGCCGGCCAATACTTCATTCACGGAAACAAGTTAGTATAGCGCTCTCTCTGTCACGTAATCCCATACAAATGGCAAAGACAAAAAGTCTAAGACATTTGACAATCTCGAAAAGCGAGTTCAACCTGGCTACTAAATAGACGTGAATTTTAATTTTTAGTTGGAATTGGAAGTAAAAACCTGCCAAGTGCGAGTCGGACTCGCGCACGAAGGGTTCCGTACCAAAAACTGCAAAAAAATCAGAATTTTTGTATGGGAGCCCACCCTTAAATACTAATTTTATTTTTATCCAATTATTTATTTTTAAAGTAGACATTTAATTAAACATTTTGTGAGCATTTCAAGTATTTACCTGTTACAGTTATTTAAATAGATCCAAAATAGCAAAAAAAAACACGTTTTTTGTATGGGAGCCCCCCTTAATTATTATAATTATTCTAATTTTAGTATTTTTTGTTATAGCGGCAACAGAAATACATCATCTGTGAAAATTTCAACTCTCTAGCTCTCACGGTTCGTGAGATACAGCCTGGTGACAGACAGACAGACAGACAGACAGACGGACGGACAGACAGCGAAGTCTCAGTAACAGGGTCCCGTTTTTACCCTTTGGGTACGGAACCCTAAAAATGATGTTAAATAGTCTTTTCATTCAAACTGTTTCTTTATTTATTTTTGCACGAGCCCTAAGTGACACATTATTTAACTTTATTCGTTGGTGGAAATCCATTTAAAAAATAAAAAATAAACTCTTAAAATTGTACGAAAATTTTATTATGAAGTTACGATCTGTCAAAAGTTTTTTGATAAAATAAAGGTAGCTAGGTTTCAACTCTCCATTTTTTGTTTTCCCCGTTAACTTGTTTCCGATAGGTATGAGTTTCCAATTTTTCCATAGTGACAAAACTCTGCAGGTTATATGCAAATCGGCATTAAATCTTTTATCACACGTGCTTGCGTCTGCGCACCACGTGTGTCCGTGATAGTCACCACGGCGACGCGTGCGCAGGTCATTGACCTTCCGCAAAAAACAGTTGAAAAAAGTTGGCAGTAATAGTCTAAGATCCCGCCATACAACGACCTTCACCGAGCTGGTTAATGGATCTAACATATTTTTTATGTAATTTAATATATCAAAGAAAATATTGCATATGGGTTCGCTTCACTAACATTCATCACTCTCATCATACATGCTCGATTGTTTCGATTTGGCCTCCCTTTAGTACTTCGCCGATATACGTTCTTCGAGGGCGCCCTCGACCGACTTGCCCTAACACACTTCCCTTGTAAATTTGCTTACATATCCTTGCTTCATCCATTCTCTCCACGTGCCCAAACCAAATGTTATAATACACTCTTTCAGACCGCACTTGTCTCTAATCACGCTATTATGCAACTATAGCATCAGCTACCCTATACCCATATGCAATATATTAAGAAGAGCGTCGAGAAGGTAAATAAATAAAATCGCGATTAAGTCCCGCGTACATATAATTATGAGTGAGAATCGCGAAAGTTTAAAACATTACATATTATTTGATATATTAAATTACATAAAAAATGTGTTTGATCCAATAACCAGCTCGGTGAAGATTGTTGTATAGCGGGATCCTCTACTATAATGGCAGTTTAACAGTAGAGTCGGGGTCCATACGAGGCCGAGTATGGAAGAATTGATTCCTGGCCCACCGTAGAACGTTGTCATAATGAATGTGACATAGTTTTCTTTGTACAGCTATGTCGTTAGGGCCTGCGCAGACGACAGACTATCCGCGACGGACTTTTTAGTTTGTGAAAATAGAACCTATGGAATTATATGCAGTAACGCACACGACACGCAAAAAGTCCGGCGCACAATGCATACAATCTACGCAGACTTTTTGTGCGCTGCAAACTCGATCGCACAAAAAGTCTGTCGTCTTCACTGCACTTAAACCTGTCACTAGGGAGTGATAGGTAGCGTCTAGTCTAAATAGAGTTTTACCTAAATAGTCACATTTCTGTGCTAAGCCTATTAACATCGGTTAATTTAAAGCGCTAACAAACGAGATTCAAGACATTACCGGTTAAAACCAGTTTTTCACCTTTGGGTTTCACGTGTCAGTTTGCTTTCAGAACTAAGTATTTCAAACAACATTCTAGCTTAAACACAATCGTATGTTACAAGCGATAGAGTTGAAATTTCGTTCAAACGCGAAAGGTGATCCGAGCTTGAGAAAGTAAACAGGCATTCTTCAGGTAGTGAGTTATTGCTAATTTGTGCCTTATGATGGGGGGATAAGAATGGTATTAGGAAGTGGGATGGATGTTTACACTATCCGTATGAAAGAGTGTATTACAGAGGAATTATGACTTAGCGCTTAGTGACGATCAAATCCTGTGTGGTGTTGATTGAATAATACTTCTCCATTTCTTTCGTAGATGTCATAAGAGGCGACTAAGGAAATCGGTTTAGGTATGCTTTAGGCGACAGGCTGGTAACTTAAATTGTCACTATTATACTTCTTTCGTCTGTTTATTAAACCTGATGCTGAAAGTGACCACGGATCCTAATTTGGGCATTGCTTGTATGTGTTACGTTTCGTTTGCTCTGCCTACCCCGTTTGGGAATACAGGCGTGATTGTATGTATGATTGTATTGTATTGTATGACTCTTTATTGCACATAGAACAACATACATACATACATACATGCATACATACATACATATTCTCACGCCTGTATTCCCAAGAGGGGTAGGCAGAGCACATTAATTCAAAAATCCAGTGCCACGTTTAGCAAATTCAGGGTAACCAGATGGTTAAACGTGATATTGCAGTGACAGGTTGCTAGCCCATCGCCCACAATACACTAACCCTTTCCTAGAGTCGACTCTTACGACACCCACGGGAAGAAAGGGGGAGGTGCTATTCTAACCCGGCACCACACGGGTTTTGAATTCATGTGCTCTGCATACCCCTTTTGGGAATACAGGCGTGAGAATATGTATGTATAAATCGACTCCTTATATTTATTTTAACATCCGTACCAATATATAAATGTGAAAGTGTATTTGTTTGTTTGTTTTTTTGTTTGTTTGTTTGTTTGTCCGTCTTTCACGGCTAAACGGAGCGATGGATTGACGTGATTTTTTAGGTAGAGATAGTTTAGGGCATGGAGAGTGACATAGGCTACCTTTTGGCTCTTCAAAACCCCCCCATTTCCCTAAAGTGAGGGGTGGAAGTTTTCAATGTACAAAGCTATAAATTGGTATGTGTGCTATCTCTTCCGTGATACCCCGAATTCAACGCGAGCGGAGCCGCGGGCAAAAGCTAGTGTTGTATAAACCGTATCGTCTTTTGGTTCCAGTTTAATATACTGCCACGGCCCTCTGCTGGACACGGTGCAGATGGCCGGGCTCTACTCCGACTCCAAGACCTTCGTCGACATGAAGATCAAGGTCTCCGCCGAAGCCACCATGCAGGAGTTCCAGAAGATGATGAACCTGTAAGTATGTCATCGGAAAATAAGATCCGGAAGTTTATAAATTTCCTAGGAAATTTGTTAGGAATTTTACGCCCACATTTTCGCAAAATTTAATCTAATCTAACCTTACCTAACTAAATCTAACACAGCAAAACCTAATCTGACCTTAAGTAACATAATCTAACCTAACCTAATCTGATAATTTTACGAAAATGTGGGCGTAAAATTTGTCTCGTTTAGAATTCTTCGAAAGTTAGGTTAAGGAATTATTGCTTAGGAAATTTGTAAACTTACTGATCTGGGAATATGTCTGTAATTTGGGAATACAGACATTTTTATGTGTCTCGTTGTATGCATGTGCGATGAATTATGTCAATAGACATAACTCTCCATGCCCATTATTACGCCTGGGGACCGAAATCCATACAGAGTAAGTTGAAAGTTGTATTTAAGCAACCGATTTTCGAAATTTCGTTAGCGCGATGTAGAGCCTTTAGGCCGGCCACATACATACGGAATTTTTCTGATTCGGAATCCCGAATCGGAAAATCGAACGCAGTCAATCCATACAAAATCTATGAACCGCCACACACATTCGCAAGCTTTCCGTTCGGAATTCCGCACGGAATTTTTCCGAATGTGTGTGGCGGTCCATTGATTTTGTATAGATTGACTGCGTTCGGAAAGTCTGATTCGGGATTCCGAACGGAAAAATTCCGTATGTATGTGGCCGGCCTTAACAGTTGATGACGTAGATGATGCTTGTAGGATTTCTACGACTCGATGATAGGTGGCGATAGGAGTCATAAAGTTTTTCCCATTTGGTCTTGGTTGAATCTCCATCTCTGAAAGAATGGATACGTAGCTCAATAAAATTGTCTTTGATCTTACGATAGCAATAAATAAAATGAAAACATTTCCAGAACGAGTTCCCACCCTACGAAGGCTGACATCATGAGGTTCGTGACAGACAACTTCGATCCTGAGGGTTCGGAGTTCGAGAAATGGAAACCCGACGACTGGAAGGAAGATCCTGGTAAGCTCTTCTCTTTTTACCGTCAGCTCGCGGTATACAGGGTTACTGGTAACTCGACGTATTCTTGGTAGGACTTGATAGAGAAGCTAAAATGCAATATTTTTAAGCCCTTATATGTATGGCCGAAAATTAACGGTTCTTGAGTTATTGATTTTTTAAGATTTTTTTTGAATTTCCCGAAATTTTACATAAAAAAATTTAAAAAAAAATTGTGCGTCTGTTGCGGTAATTTTTTTTTATATTTGAATTATTAAACTATTGTCAAATTAAAGCAAGTACAAAAACCCTAACAAAACTAATAAAAGACTTCGAAATCAGCGAAAACATATTTTATGTTTTATTAAATCTGTGGTTGTTGTTACTAAACGATTGCTCTAGTCGAAAAAAATAATATGACATTTAGTGTACAAATTATTAGAAAAACATCTACGTTTCATCAGCTTTTTGAAAAGGTATCATCATAATCCATAATTATCTTTAAGAACTTTTCACAAAACTGCCTTAAATGAACGATTTCGTTTGCGAGTCATCGCGGAATTGTATGGAGATGTGTTGACCGCGGCAGTTGTGCAAACGTTCCGCTGGCTGCGCTGTCTCAGTTTCCATACTATTTTGTGATGACTCGCAAACGAAATCGTTCATTTAAGGCAGTTTTTTGAAACTATATCAACTATAATCTGTTCAGATACCTACTATAACGCAACAATAAGTAATGCACCGAAATTTCTATAAAATGATGAAATTTTTGAAGATTCCTTTTGGCAAATAAATATTGCTTATTCTTTTATTTGCGTCATATCATGTTTTCAAATATCGTAAAGCAGCAAAACTAATAATGAGGAAAAATGCGTTGTTTCGCTGCACTGCAATTTCACGCTAGCCGAGCGTACGTGACTGTAACATGTTGTTAAAATTAAATAAATTATTTACGATTCATTTCATAGCAATGTTTTAAAGAAGTCTAGCGTGGAAAATGACCGTTTCGAAAGAACAGATAATTTGATGGACAGGTGTATGTTATCCTTTGTGTCGCGAAATGTATGAGTGTGTTTTTTTACACGTGTTTCGTCCGGGTTTAGAATAGGTAACATCTCTCCATTTGTCGTAAAGAAATAGGTTAAGATATGCTTTAGGCTAGCAACAGTAGCAACCTGTCACTATTGTGCCTCTTTAATCTAACTTACATACGTACAAACATTACGCCTGCATTCCCTGATGTGGTTGGCAGATCACACGGAAACTTTACATACTCAAAACCATGAATATTTCTTGTTTCGTAGCCATGTTTAGCATAGACTTAAGTACAATATTGACAGGTTGCTAAACTGTCGCATAAAGCAAACCCAAACTTATTCCCATGGGAATACAGGCGTGAGAATATGTATGTATGTATGTAAACTTATTTCCTTAGTCTCTTCTTCCGCCACCTACGGAAAAACTGGAGAATCAAATCAAATTATTATTTACAAAAAACATACACGGGTAATATACAATAGTCATGTTAGCAATAAAACGATGTCATGAATGCATGTTCCGCCAGTCTGGTATGCAAAATTACATAAAAATAAGACTTAACATTAAATTTTACATTTTATAATGCAAACAAAAATAAAAATTAGAAAATTACCTTAACACTTCATTCAGAAGCATCACATCTAAATATTCTAAATTAGTCATATATTTTCTCAAAATATTCACTTAACGTAAAGAATGGTCTTGTCAGTAAATACAACTTCAAAGTCCTTGCAAATTTATTAAAATTATTACATTCTTTAATCTCATTATTTAGACAATCAAAAAAAATTATTCCACTATACTCAATACTCCTTCGGAACTGTACATAATTGATACAACTGGGCAAAATAATATCCGAGTTATTTCGTAAGTATGCGACTTATCTTTGCCTTTACATGAGTATTTTGATTTGTATTTTGGTTTGTATTAAATTTGTATTTGAGATACTCTAAACCCATACGGGTGGTCTATATCTAACTTTAAACTTGAGTATAGTTCTTTCTATTGCTCGTTGAGAGCTGAGATGAGGCCGAAGTGAAAGACCACGTTTCGACACTGATTAACGACTTTCGACTTGAGGTTTAGTTCATGTTCCTAATTCACAGCTCTCACCTGGACCCTTGCCATTCCAGAGTTCCTGAAGCTGATCAAAGACCCCCAGCTCCTGTCGTGGGCGTCCGAGCTGAACCGTCTCTGGCTGCAGCTCGGCAGGAAGATGACCAAAGACGTGGAACTGCACCAAGAGCTGTACTCCATCATCTACGTCAAGCACCCTGTGATAGTGCCTGGTAAGTCTTGGATACGAATCTCTGGGGTAGTGGAGATGATTTAATTGTTGTGTTTTGGATGGAATGAATAATAGGGATAGAATAAACATAGTGTATAGGGGAATTGATTGAATGGATATGGGAATGATGACAGTGGGTAAGAGGATGATGAATGCTAAGAGGATTTGAGAGAGGAATGAAGATAATAGATAAGGGAGTTAATAGAACGGATAGGAGAATGAAGAGAAAGGATAAGGGGTAAAGATAAAAGACAGGATAATGATGATAATGCTTAGGAGAACGATGAGAGTGTATAAGGGTGTGGTGAATATGGATAAGGGGATGAAGAAGGTGGATAGGAGAATGACGAGATCGGTTAGGGGAATCAAGAAAAGAGAATGGATAAGGGGATGACGAATAAGGATAAGGAAATGTAGAGGAAGGATTGAGGGTGATGACAAGGGGCGGAGGAATAAAAATAATACACAGTGAAACGATGGGAATGGATAAGGGAATGACGGGAATGCCTAAGAGGATGAAGAAAATCGATAAGGGGATAAAGAAAATATGTGTATTTATTCCAT
This sequence comes from Adoxophyes honmai, assembly GCA_005406045.1. NCBI lineage: Eukaryota > Metazoa > Arthropoda > Insecta > Lepidoptera > Tortricidae > Adoxophyes > Adoxophyes honmai. The sequence goes on along the minus strand of BHDV01003212.1, from coordinate 40,988 downwards.
AATTCGTTTCTTTTCCAGGCGGGAGGTTTAGGGAGTTCTACTACTGGGATTCGTACTGGATCATCAAGGGTCTCCTGTTGTCCGAGATGAGGATGACAGCCAAAGGCATGGTCTCTAATTTTCTGGACATTGTGGACCGGATCGGGTTCATACCTAACGGGGGCAGAATATACTATGTTATGAGGTAATAAAGCACATATGTCTTTTGCCTAAACCAGGGGTTCCCAATCTTTTTCAGCCCGCAGCGCACCTACAAGTTTAGAATTTGGTCACGGCGCCCTACCCTGTGTATTTGAAAAAGATACAGTACAAATAGGCTCAGATAATGGCAGTATTTAGGCTGAGAGTATAAAAATGAAAAAGTTTCGGATAATGATAAAGAATCGACTCACGGCGGCACGGCACCCCTCAATACTTTCTGCGGCGCACCAGGGCGCCGCGGCGCACAGTTTGGGAACCCCTGGCCTAAACAGTTTTAAAGTTATACTCTGGCTGTTTAGGTACTTTACTAAATGTAAACAAACTTGATGTCAGATTTGGCAGGTTTTTTAACTACCCACATTTTATCGGATGTTCAAATAGTTTAGCAAAGGATGGAAACAATAAAAAATGTTCTGTTGCTGCCTAAGTTTATGTATACCAGAACCATTAAGAATTAGAACATAAACATTCATCAGGTCAATAAATATTAGGTAAGATTCCTTTGGTAAACTATTTCAACATCCTATAAAATGTGGGGTAAATGTGTGGCCTGCCCCGTGTGGTGCCGGGTTAGAATAGGACCTCCCCCTTTCTTCCCGTGGGTGTCGTAAGAGTCGACTCTGGGAAAGGGACTAGTGTATTGTGGGCGATGGACTAGCAACCCGTCACTACTATATCACGTTTAACCATCTGGTCACCCTGCTGGAATTGCTAAATGTGGCACTGGATTTTTGAATCCATGTGCTCTGCCTACCCCTCTTGGGAATACAGGCGTGAGAATATGTATGTATGTATAAAATGTGGGTAGTTAAAAAAAACCTGCCAAATCTGACATGAAGTTTGTTTACTTTTAGTTAGGCACCTAAACCGCCAGAGTATAGATAAAATAAATATTACGGTAAACGTTGCTATCAACTATCGTATGATTACAATAGTGTTGAAAACGATGCCTATTTTTTTTACCAAGTTACATCAATAACCGAAGTTCCATCAAACATTAAATTGGACGCGGTTCATAGAAAACTACCACTTTGCGAAAATATAAGGCGCAATCACGGCGCGACTGAATCACCGAGCGACCGATCACTAATCACCACACGGGCTGGTCGCTTCGCACGCAATCTTTTGCCGCTTCATATTGGGTATAAAAAAACGCTAGAAGTGGCCACGTAGCGTGAAATAGTCATGGTTTTGTCCATGGGCGTAGCCAGGGGGGGGGGAGTTTGGGGTTTTTTCGTTAAGTTGATTCTCATTGTTATTTTATTAGTCTGTTTAAACAAGAACATAATTATGACATAAGTAACTTAGTATGAACGCATATGCCATGGCAATCTCCATACAAAACGTCAATTTCATACAAGGAACTAATATACATACAGTCACGAACCGGGATTGTTGAGCCACTTGCCACTGTTCGCAATTTAGACGTGTAATCAATGGCCGATGTGGCTGACTAGATGTTAGCTATTGTATATGCATTACACAACCAAGTTACAAACATAGGTAAGTGGCTCAACAATACCTGTTCGCGATGGTACATCACGCCTGTAGTCCCAAATGGGGTAGGCAGTGCAAACGAAAAGCTACATAGACAAAACCATGACTATTTGACGCGGGTAAAATAGCGATAGGCTAATAACCTGTCGTTTAAAATACACTATTTCCTTAGTCGCCTCTTAGGCTAAGACTTTTTGTCGTGCCACACGATTTTAAAATAGCGCTGTCCATACTGATTTTTTCATCATAGTGCGCGCGATGACATATAAACCCTTACGTTGCATTTCTGCGACAAAATTGTCGCGCGACAAAAAGTCGTAGTGCGCGCTTAGCCTTAGAGTCAACCCACTATAACTCTGCATAAGATATTTAATGGCAACCCCAAAAAATCGCCCTGTGGCAACATTTTTTTCATGTCACTCGGAAACGACATATTTGCGTAAATTCTCGATACTTGATAGAATAAATAAAATAAATAAATACCCGCGGACAACCTCACACAAATTGATCTAGTATCTAGTCCCAAACTAAGCTCTAGGCTTGTACTATGGGTACTAGACAACGATAAACATACTTAAATAGAGAAATACATATTTAAATACATGGAAAACATAGATGGAATTAATTAGGGCTGGAAATAAATTAAATCATAGATCAAAACGTGTCGTTTGACTATAAATCAGTATTGCCATAAACAAAATTTGATTTCTACTGTTGTCAACTCATTGCAGAGTTATTGTGGGTTAACTCTATGACATCCACGGGGATACAAGTCTCATCAAATATAGTCTAACGATGTATATTTTTGCAGATCCCAGCCTCCTCTCTTAATCCCTATGGTGAAGGAAGTAATGGAAGACACAAATGACGTCGAGTTCCTCCGCGAAAGAATCCACACCTTGGACAAAGAGTTCGACTTTTGGATGACCAACCACACCGTTCTTATCGAACATGATGGAGTTGCGTGAGTTCTTTTTTTATCCTTGCTAGGTAGTTTCGGAACGAGTACTTCGTCGATGTAAATCCTACTAATATTATAAATGTGAAAGTTTGTGAGTATGTTTGGATGTTTGTTACTCTTTAACGCAAAAACTACTGAATGGATTTTAATGAAACTTTACAGTAATGTAGCTTATACATCAGAATAGCACATAGGCTACAATTTATAAAGATTTTGTTTGAATTTTCCAAAATATGACGATAAGAAAAATAGTAGGATTCCGCAATTTTCAACGTAAAAAGCTATAAATTGGCATGCGGGCTGTGGCTAACAAGATCTCTTCTGTGTTACCCCGAATTTAAAGCGAGCGTAGCCGCGGGCAAAAGCTAGTTTCACGTAATATACGTATCCTTACCCAAAGGGTGAAAACGGGACCCTATTATTGAAACTTCGCTGTCCGTCCGTCCATCCTTCTGTCTACAGTTGAAATTTTCAGACTGCATTTCTATTGGCGCTATAACAACCAATACTAAAAATGAACTAAAATTATGGACAGGTCGAAAGCGAATTCGCTTTTAAATTTAAACTGTTTTCGCTTTACGTCATCATAGTCGAAACCGAAGTTCAGTCACCTTTGAAACTAAAAGCGTGAAATGACAGTCGGCGGGTTGGTTTGTTTCACAAAAACTTTGATCGAGACGCTCTGTCAAGCTATGCCTTGCTAATTATTATTTATAAATCATCAAATCATCATGTAAGTAAATACTGGTTTTGTTTTAGGTATAAAATGCTGCGGTACAACGATATGTCGCAAGGACCGAGGCCGGAAAGCTACAAAGAAGACGTCGATGTTGCAAGGTAAAATTATGTTTTTTTTTATAAAGTTTATTTTAGCTGTATGACAAATACATTTGCATAAACAGTTTGATTTGATTACGTAATATTTTGAAGGGTTAATAACGAAAAATTCCTTGGTCCAAACTTCATAAAACTTTGCTTATTTGTACATTTATTGGTTTAAAAGTTGCGATACAAAAATAGGCCAGTTTTAGATTCTTAGTTAAGGCTATATGCATAGATTACTTTGTAATTGTATACCATAGAACAGGGTTTCCCAAACTATGGGTCGCGACCCACCAGTGATGATTATTAAGTGGGCCCAGCCAATAGATCGGCACACCGAATGACTGAGCCGATGGCCAGTGAATGAAGCTATGATAGTCCTTCCTTTTACTAAAAGGTGAACATTAAAACTAAATACCGGAATTCATAAGACCCTGCGCAGACGACAGACTATCCGCGACGGACTTTTTAGTCTGTGAAAATAGAACCTATGGAATCATATGCAGTAGCGCACACGATGCGCAAAAAGTCCGGCGCACAATGCATACAATCCACGCAGACTTTTTGTGCGCCGCAGACGAATCGCACGAAAAGTCTGTCGTCTGCGCTGCCCCTAAAATGGACTTTTCAAACTCAGAAGTTGATGTTGAAGTTGATGTCAACAGTGATGCCGAAACATAGAAAACAATTTCAAGCTTCCCATTGAGACGACTTGTTGGTAGTTTTTTAAATAAATAAATAAAATGTATTAATACTTCGTTTGTATTTGTAAAGTCCATTATTCATGGGTCTCAACTTTGTAAACTTGTATTAGGTGGGTCGTACCCCAGACAACTTTGGGAACCCCTGCCATAGAAGACAGACCGACTAAAGTACTAAAGTCATTTTGGTTGTTCGGAGACGATTCCACCAAACCATCGAGGGGATCGCTGTCTTTTACATCCAATAATGTCATTGCCTCTTATTACTTGTCCTGTAAAAAATGCGAACTTATTAAGACTAAAGTCGCTTCTCGATTTCAGACATTTCGATAGCAAAGAGAAGAGGGAAGAATTGTATGCAGAGCTCAAGGCAGCCGCCGAGTCCGGTTGGGACTTCTCTTCCCGTTGGTTCGTACTCAACGGGACGAACAAAGGTATTTCATATTTATGATTACTTGACGATGTCACTTCAGACTGAGGTTATAGGTGTAAAAATAAATACTAAATTACATTAAATAAAAATTGATCTATTCATCATCCAGCCTATGTACGTCCCACTGCAGGGCACAGGCCTCCTCTCAGTATGAGATGACTTGGGCTATAGTTCCCACGCGGGCCCAGTGCGGATCGGGAACTTAACACACAATGTTTTCCTTCACAGAATAGCTCGTGGTAGGTATATATCAAATTCGATATCGCACATAAATTCCAAAAATTCAGAGGTGCGAGCCCGGGGTTTGAACCCACGAGCCTCTGCTTGAGAGGCTACAGGTCGAACCGTTAGGCTACCACGCGCTACTATTATTGAACATGGGAATCAATCATCAATATCCATGCTTGTTCCAGGGAACCTGACAAACCTGAAGACCCGCTCCATCATCCCGGTCGACCTGAATGCCATAATGTGCTGGAATGCTGAGATCATGCGAGAGTTTCACATTCAGCTCGGGAACAATGCTGAGGCGGAATATTATAGGAGAGAACACGAGAAACTTATGCTGGCTATTGAAAGGGTTAGGATCTTTTGCTATTTTTATTTGACCCTAGTCTCACCAAACCAGTCGACGCCTTTTCGGCAAAATGCGTGTAGAAAAAGCTTTATGTCAACGCAATAAGGGCGAACAAGACTTGAATTGGCTCGGCTATTCTCGGTCGAACGAGCCGAGCCGATTGACGTCTTGTTCGCCCTTATTGCGTTGACATAAAGCTTTTTCTACCCGCATTTTGCCGAAAGGCGTCGACTAATGTGGGAAGACCCTTAAAGGCCGATCGCGGAACACAGCGAAATTCCAGTCAAAAAAAGTTTCATGTAAAAGTGCTCTTAGAAGACTGTGTAAATTAAGTTTTTAACCGACTTCAAAAAAGGAGGAGGTCCTCAATTCGCGCTATTTTTTTTTGTGTGTATGTTGCTCGATATCTCCGAGACCCGTGAACCGATTTAATTTTTTTTTATCGAAAGGGTACTCCGAGTTGGTCCCGTTGGCACTAAGTCTTGATCTGATGATGGGATCTTGGAGAAATCGAGAGAACTCTTCAAACGTTATAGAGACATGTACATTGTACGGTGCTTTCGATAATTTATTGATAAAGTCAAGAATTTGCATTCGGTAAAGAGAATACTTTTAAGATATTGCTAATTTGAAGTCGGTTTTTTTTTGTTTAAAATTTTGAATTTTGGAAACTTGTAACAAGGTAGTTATCCATCAAATTCCCATGTAGTAACTTAAGGATATTTCCAGGTCCTGTGGCACGAAGACGTTGGTGTCTGGTTGGACTTCAACATGGATACAGGGCGAAGAAGAGATTACTTCTATCCCTCCAATGTGGCCCCTCTCTGGACGGGAAGCTACGACCAAGGCCGGAAGGAGTACTATGTCAGCCGGGTTATCAACTATCTGGATATTAGCAAGGTCAGTTCAACCCCGTGTGGTGCCGGGTTAGAATAGCACCTCCCCCTTTCTTCCCGTGGGTGTCGTAAGAATCGACTCTGGGAAAGGGTTAGTGTATTGTGGGCGATGGGCTAGCAACCTGTCACTGCAATATCACGTTTAACCATCTGGTTACCCTGAAATTGCTAAACGTGGCACTAGATTTTTGAATTCATGTGCTCTGCCTACCCCTTTTGGGAATACAGGCGTGAGAATATGTATGTATGTATGCAGTTCAACGAATGGTTTCAAATCACTTATATCGAAATAGATACCGCGAGTTCCTGCATTTGTATGAAACCCAAGTGCCACTTTTTCTCTATCTACTATGACGTCACATGTGCGCTTTAGGTGCAGCGTAGACGACAGACTATACGTGACGCACTTTTTAGTCTGCAGTAACGATATATGCAGTAACGATGACGGTAACGGACGGACGTTTTGCACGTCGTGTGCGTTACTGCATATAATTGCATAGGTTAAATTTTCACAGACTAAAAAGTGTGTCTCAGATAATCTGTCCTGTGCGCTACACCTTAGTGATGGGAATCGACAGTCCGAGTGAAACCGATTCAAAGACGCCGCCTTATTCAAGTTGCCCTGTCTCTAGGATGTTAAACCTTTATGGATAAGTATCTAAGTAGTACAAGACTAAATGAAATCGCGTCTAAAGAGAAAGGTTGTGATATATTTTAGGCGACAGGCTAGCAACCTGTCACTATTATGCTATCCCTTCCATCTGTTTTCAAAACTAAATGTGCTAAAAGTTTCTGCAGACCTTGAATTAGTCATGGTTACGCCTACGTAGTGTTTTATGCGCTCTGCCTACCCCATTTGGGAATACAGGCGTGATGTATGTATGCATATGTATAGATAAATCCTCCTAAAATAAAATCCTCCTTTTTTTGCTTGATATAGTGTGAGATCGAATTAGAGATCAAAAATGTAAACAAACAACTGTCAATATCAAAGGGACATTCCAGATGTAGTCAACCTTTTTTGTTACTAATTGATATAATTGTACTACTTGTATTCATTTTTTAACTATTTTTAGTTTATTAATTCATAACAATAAAGCAATGGCAACACGTTTGTTTACATTTTTGATCTCTAATTCGATCTCAGACTTTAGACAACATAATTTTCCTTTGATTTCACTTAGCAATCTTAAGACTAAATTTACTTAAAAGTACCAAACCTCAACAGGTGGACATCTACGAAGGCGGTATACCAACAACCTTTGAACACTCTGGCGAGCAATGGGACTACCCTAATGCCTGGCCTCCCCTTCAATACATCGTGGTTGAAGGCTTGGATAAGACTGGTCAGCCAGAAGCGAAGAGGCTGGCGCGAGAGATGGCCACAAAATGGGTGCGGTCTAACTTCGCTGTGTGGAAGCAGAAGACTGCTATGTTGGAAAAGGTAAGAGAATAACCTTGTGTACTGAGTTAAAAAAGCCGTGGTAGCCCAGCGGTTCGAACCGTGGCCTCTCAAGCAGAGGGTCGTGGGTTCAAACCTCGGGCTCGCACCTCTGAATTTTTCGGAATTTATGTGCGATATCGAATTTGATATTTATCACGAGCTATTCGGTGAAGGAAAACATCGTGAGGAAACCTACACACAGCGACGAAGTAATTTAACGCTGTGTGTGAAGTTCCCAATCCGCACTGGGCCCGCGTGGGAACTATAGCCCAAGCCCTCTCATACTGAGAGGAGGCCTGTGCCCTGCAGTGGGACGTATATAGGCTGATGATGACGATGATGATGATGACTGAGTTAAAAAATATCATTCATTAGTTAGTTATATTATTTCCTGTGTAGTGTCGGGATAGAATAACACTTTTCCATTTTCTTCCGTGGATGGCGTAAGAGGCGACTAAGGAAATAGGTTAAGGTATACTTTAGGCCAGTGTTTTTCAAACTGTGGGTCGCGACCCCCAGGGGGGTCGTGACGCTTTACTCGGGGGGTCGCTGGGTAAAAGAAAAAGTCGAGGTTCTTACACAATAAAAACCCAATTTTAATGCTTGTATATTTATCAGAGTTTTATCAATTTGTGGCGCTATTTTTGAAACGTTAATAATCAAATCTATTTCTGATTGCAGTCTATTTCTCTTTTTACCATTGAAGAAAATATCAGTTCACACAAACGATGTTTTGCGTGAAATGCTTTTACTTTATCTTTGGCTGTTAAAATATTTTCTCCTCTTCTTTGAACGTTTTTGGTCAAATTGTTAAGGTGGCAGAAAAGATCTGCCAAAAATGCTAATTTCAAGAGCCAAGGTCCTAACGTATGTAAAAACTACGTGTGTATGTTATTTTTTTTCTGTGTTTTTCTACATCACAAGGGGGTCGCCAGAATATTTCAACCTGTAAAGGGGTCGCGAAGTCAAAAAGATTGAAAAACACTGCTTTAGGCGACAGGCTAGCAACCTGTCACTATTATACTACCTCTTCCATCTGTTTTCAAAGCTAAAATCATGCTAGAAGTGGCTGCCAAGCGTGAAACCATAACCATGCTTTTGTCCCTGTCACGTTTTGTGCTCTGCCTACCCCATGATTACTGGCTAGTGTGTCTTCCTGGTAGTATAAATAAACCGGCCAAGTGCGAGCCGGACTCGCGCACGAAGGGTTCCGTACCAAAAACTGCAAAAAATCAGATTTTTTGTATGGTAGCCCCCTTAAATATTATTTTTATTTTAATTTTATTATTTATTTTTAAAGTAAATATTTAATTAAATATTCTGTGAGCATTTCAAGTATTTAGCTGTTACAGTTATTTAAATAGACCCAAAACTGCAAAAAAAACATGTTTTTTTCTATGGGAGCCCCCCTTAATTATTATTATTATTTTGATTTTAGTATTTGTTGTTATAGCGGCAACAGAAATACATCATCTGTGAAAATTTCAACTCTCTAGCTCTCACGGTTCGTAAGATACAGCCTGGTGACAGACGGACAGACGGACAGACAGACAGACAGCGAAGTCTCAGTAATAGTTTCCCGTTTTTACCCTTTGGGTACGGAACCCTAAAAAGAAACTATTTTGTCAAACAATTAAATAACTTTATGTTTGCAGTACGACGCGACTATATTCGGTGGTTTTGGCGGCGGCGGCGAATACGAGCTGCAAACTGGATTCGGATGGAGCAATGGCGTCATTATGGAGCTTCTCACCAAATATGGAGGTTGGTTGAACTGTCATACTCTTTAGTAGTTCTTGGAGGTAGAAGATGGTAGGCCAGCGTTTCTTATACTTTAACCATAGAGGATAGAACCTATAGAGAAACAATGTTCGCAACCCCGGTCCGCAAATAGTTTGTTGATTTCAACATACTAAACGTCACCGTCACTATCAAAGAAACTGTACAGAGCCAATAACCGTAGAGAAAAAGGCACTAGCGTTACGCGCGATCTTGGACCGGCCAATAAGAGCACAG
>BHDV01003212.1:3185-31155 GCA_005406045.1 Adoxophyes honmai | reverse complement strand
CCCCCCCCCCCGGCGTTACTACATATAATCCCATAGTTTCTATTTTCACAGACTAAAAAGTCCGTCGCGGATAGTCTGTCGTCTGCGCAGGGCCTTAAAGACTAAAAAAAACCGTGATTTTTTTTTTATTCAAATGACCACAGGTTAAGAAACGTTGGTTTAGTTTTCAAGGTGCTTCATCATACTAGTTGGTGGAATAAAAAAAACTGCGAATGGTTTACTGTTACTTTTTAAATTTAAATTTAATAAACTTAAAACTAGAGTTTATTGTTTTATGGTGCAGCACTCGTGAAAACCATTATTTAAAAAATGTCGCTTATGGTTTTGGATTTATAATACCAATGTCACTAAACCATCACTGAATTGGAGTCAAATGATTCCTGTAAGGTGTTTTCATGAACCATTATTATTTTTATTTTGAAAAAAAAAATATTGTACGAAATATCCATTCTCCATTTTCCATGTAATGGTTGCTAAACTTTCATGCTTTAATATGTTAGTTACTTAGGTATACAATTTTGGTATGGGCTTAGAATAACACCTCTCCATTTCTTCCATGGATGTTATAAGAGTCGATCAAGGAATGAGGTATGCTTTAGGGCAGGGGTTCCCAATCTTTTTCAGCCCGCGGCGCACCCACAAGTTTGAAATTCTGTCACGGCGCCCTACCCTATGTAAAAATTAAAATATGTATGTGTAAAAATATGAAAATGGTTTCGGATAATGATAAATAATCGACTCACGTCGGCGCCCCTCAACACCTTCTGCGGCGCCCCAGGGCGCCGCGGCGCACAGTTTGGGAACCCCTGCTTTAGGGCCTAAATCATAGCTAATTCCTTGGTCCTACACCTAAAGTTTAGGCGACAGGCTAGTATCTATATTATATCTCTTTCATCTATTTTTAAACCAAAAATTGTGCTAAACTTGACTAAGAAACTTGAAATAGTCATGGATTTTGTTACGTGTACCCCATTTGGCAATACTGGCGTTATTTTGATTCAATTAATTAATCATGAAACTTTGGCAGCCATCTTTGTTTATACGTCACTTTATCTAATCTATTTTTCCATTCGCCAATCACCGAGGCAGTTGGCCCCATAGGTATGTCATTCATTTCAGTTAAATGTCGTTCGTTATTGTACTGTATGATAGTCTAGCACAAGAGATGCTGCGAATGGTTTGAGGGAATAAATTGAATTTAATGTTAATTATTTCATTCATTCATTCATTGATAAAGTCCTTTCGTGGCATCTCTATTGAAACTGCCCGTACTTAGTAAAAACTAATGCATTTATTATTATATTTATGCATTTATTTTATTTCGTCGTTGTATTTACTTAGCACTACATAAATTATAAATAGAAGTTTTCGAGTGTAGTTTTCATACTAAGACTAATATCTATGGGAGTATATGGCTATGTTAAACTGCTTATATGTGTAATAATTTAGATTGTTAATAATATTTTCTACGTTATTAATAGTGTTTTTTACAGAGTATCTTTATTTTTTTGCATGCGGTGGGCGCTTCTATCTAGGTTTTGTGGCTTAGATTTTTTGGATTATGGTCTTCTTATTTCTACTTATTTCTCCTTAGTCTTGATCTTTAACACTGCATTAGGGAGCACTTGACTAAAATATAAACTAACAATGATTAGTTAAGATAATAACTGTTAAACTATTTGTTTATGTACTGTAATTCCTTTAAACTTAAGTTTAAATTTTACGCTACTAGCCTACAGATGATCTAAAGCTTTAAAATTAAGAGACCTACTTACAGACAGAAATTATTGGACTATTTGTTTTTAAAAAAATGATTCGTGACTTCGGCTGTATGACCTTTTTGCCTTTGATCTTTTTTAACTGTTGTATATAAATAAAAAATAAGTAAGCTTACTAGGTTTTGTTCATTAGTAAATCATGCCAATCTCTTTTATCCAGTATTAACTAGACTTATTAACAACATACACAGAAGGCAATATTTTCAAACTGGACCAACTTTTTCTAATGTTGGATCCGTCCTTGATTGCAAATAATCAAATAGTCAATGTCGCTTTTGCAATATGTGAAATATAAAACAACAAACTACTTAATACAAAAAAAAAAAAACAATTTACATGCCACCAAATCATTCTGTTTAACCTTTTGACCACCAAGGCGCGAAGTGAAACGCTGTGCTCCTAACGCCAAAGACGTGAGTCGGCTCTTAGATAATGCTTGTTTTTTTTCGAATGGTGCTGTATTATTTTATTTAAATTAGGTATAAAATAACTTACACTACCTATAAATAAAGTAAACCTAGAAAAAATGGTACAGCGTTTTATATTTCAGTTCTTTCGCAATAACTTCGACGCACCATTTAACGTCGTGGCGTCACGGGCACTGACTTGCGATGACGTGATATGGCGTCTTTGGCGGTCAAAAGGTTAAAACAAAATATTTCTGATAGGGACACGATCTCTTGTGTAGGGACTGAATAAATAAGACTTGTTTATTACATAGGTCTCACAATATTTTACGGTAGAACGACTGAGTTGTGTAAGACTTGATTTTACACAAGTTATATTTTTGCCATTTTTATCCCAGAAATTGCCATAGCAACTTACGTTAGGTGTAAAAATAATTTAGTAATAAAAGAAAGATATTTATTAACACAATTTGATACAGATGATAACTTAATGCTATGCATGCAATAAAATAAACTTAGTTTTGTGCCAATCAGCTTCAAAAAGGCCGCATTCATCAAGATGGTGCTGCGAGCCGCAACGCTGATATTCAGTGCGAGCCTGGGAAATTAAAAATAAATTAAAAATAAAAATTCACAGTGCAGGCGGTTGCTAATAATTCAAAATACAAGACGGCAGGCCATAAAATAATAAAAAAGAGTGCGAAGTCACGAACAAATCAAACGTCTTAGATATTCATCGGATCCAACGACTTCTAAATCTAGGTCCTTTTCAAATTACAAAATTGGTAGGTAGACAGTGCGAAGTCCTGCCGTAAAATAATAAAAATAAAACAGGCGAAGTCACGACGAAAATCCAACGTCGTATAGATACATTCTTTAACAGATCCATGGCTTCTAAGCCCGGATCTTTTTTGTATTACAAGATTGCTAACTCAAGTAACAGTCCCTCCAGCGCCAAAATCCAATGACTTGGAGATTCTTTACCGGATCCACGGTTTCTAAACCTGCATCCTTTTCGAATTACAAAATTGGTAGCTCAAGTCCCCGGATCCTTTTCGAATTAAATTGCTAGCTCAATTTTGAGGTCCCCCAAAACTGTGTACAAAATTGGTCAATCTAGTCCCCCAAAACCCCTGAAATTGGTTAGTATATCTAGTCCAAAACCTCTTGAAATTAGTATCTCTAGTCCAAAACCTCTTGAAATTGCTAACACTAGTCTCCCAAAACCCCTGAAATTGGTAACTCTAGTCCCCCAAAACCTCTTGAAATTAGTATCTCTAGTCCAGAACCTCTTGAAATTCTTAACTCTAGTCCCCCAAAACCCCTGAAATTGGTATCTCTAGTCCAAAACCTTGCGAAGCGCCCACCGGCTCTGACCGGTGACCGTTTCTCAGGCTCGCTAACCGCAGCGGAGGCGTTCGGGACGCGAGCGAGCGCCGCCGTGGCCGCCCAGGTCGGCGCGGGTGGCGTCGCCACCGCTCTGCTGGTTGTAGCTGCCTCTCTCGCCGCCGGGACGCTTGGGTGAGGTGAGTAAAAAAAAATTTTTTTTTTTTTTTTAGTTGAACTTGCATTTCAATCCAATTTGATATTTTTACGAGCTATTCGGTGAAGGGAAACATTGTGGAATCCTGCATACAAAGATGAATTATATGTTGTGTGTGAAGTTCCCAATCCGCACTGGGCCCGTGTGGGAACTAAAGCCCAAGGCCTTTCATACTGAGACGTCAAAAGGGTGGATGATGATGATGAACGTTTGAACATAGAGAGAAAGAGACGGCAGAGTATTTGAAACGTTACATTAAAAACGAAACATAAATTGTAGTATGTGCTACATTATATTTAAATGTCTTGTATACATAGTTACGTGTGATTACAGTGAATTAATTACTTATTTAAACTTCAACTGAACTGGAATTTTGGTACACCTATCTGGACGCTGTGTTGTGTCGGGTTTCTAAGGAAATAGGTTAAGGCGACAGTCCAGCAACCTGTCACTATTGTACCTGCCAATTTATAAACTAAAAAATATGCTAGAAGTGGCCACGAAACATAGAATAGCCATGTTTTATCTATGTAGCTCTTTTTTTGCTCTGCTTCATTTGAGATTATAGGCTTGATGTGTGTATGTATGTATGTATGTATTATGTACGATGGAATGGACTACAATGTACAAGGATAGTTGGCCAATATTTGGCTGGTTAGGTTAGGTACCCAAACCCACATTGCACGGTGTCACCACAGAGGGTTCCCATTCCGTAACTTCCAATGGGTGGACCAGGTGTGGGCGAAAGGGGTCCCGGACCGTCCACCCAAATGGACATGAAGGAGTTCGTGTTAGTTTATTATGTATTTTAATATTCCTGGTAATTAATTAATAAAATGTCTTTGTTTCAGATATATGTTCTTTATTCTACGAACGTGTGATACACAGGGCCCAGACAAAGTAAGATCTTTCCGTTATCTTAAGGCCAATATTAAATTATCAATTTATCGTGAATCGGTCATACATACCAGCAAATACGAATTATGATCAATGAAAATTAGAATCCTGTATGATATAAAACGTGCAGTCACGTTATATTTTTGTATGTAGTGTATAATTATACACGTAAACAATAGGTGTTTGTAATATATTTGGTTATTTCCGTCTATGATCATATTTCTTTGATAATCTGATATTGGCCTAAAACTATATTACATACAGAGTACAAACATATAATATATGCCTTTCCTGCTTTCCATTTACAATGAAAAATATTATATAGAGATTTGCGGCTTATACATTTTTAGCAACAAAAATAATGTATGTAACAAATAATAATGTAAGTATTCTTACCCGGTTACAAATATAAAAAAAATCAATGAAACCCAATATAACATTTTATAGATGAAATCGGTAATTTTTTATAGAATTTAAATTAAATAGTTAAAGATAATGTGTTTATTTTGTATAACTAGGTATTATTTATTTATTATTTATGTATTATTAATATTACGATTGTAATGTTGTCAACTTTAGATACAGTAGATACGAATTTCTTTGGAAAACTAAATAAAGATTCATAATGTATACTTAGGTAAATAAATATTTAGTTCGTGGTTACCTTCATTCTATGTATAATTAATTGTAGGTATAATCTGATTGCCACTAGATAATTTTAACATTCCACAATTGTTAAAAAAAATGTGATAAATGTAATTATCAGTATTTTATGTATAAAGTGTGTTAGAAGTAGGTATACTTACTTAATTATAATTATTTCAATTGAAATTGTAATGACCCCATATTCATCACTTAGGATTTCATCCCTTTATTTTTTACCACGGTGGCTATAACGCGGACGAAACGTAGAGGTAACTATTTTTTTTTAAACTGTCCTGTTAAGTGATAAATATGAGAGAGAATCACGAAAGGTATAGACATTGTAACGACCTTTTATTTTTATTTTTTATCATACTTTTACTAACATAAATTTCTTGCTCGTTATAATTTTGATACTTACTTACTTTAAACTATTTATTTTAGTGTAATTTACATTGTATGTTGCGTTTGGCTGTTACGCAATATTTTCATTAAAAAATATCATTTTTGCGCAAGCGACATACGTGTAAGCTAAAATTGTACCTTTAGGTTATATCTAATACTTAATTAAAATAGTTCAATAAACGTTTAGCGTGTTAAACATGCAATTAATATTGTAGTTTCTGACAGTTATAAGTATAGGATGCGTTTGAAATTCATTATTATATGCCTTTAAAATGAATTTATTTCAATGCTCTTAAAATTAAAAACACCCTAGTAAGTTTTTCAAGGATATTTTATTGAAAAACAGAATCAACTGAAAGACAATGCATAAAGAAATTGGTTCAGATATTGGATTTGAATCAGCGGCCTTGGTAATCCATAGCGAGGACGAACGGACGGAAAAATGGACTGGTACGAATTACCAAAGTGTTTATATCTTCCTGGTGACAAGTGACAGGGTATACAGAAATAAGGAAATCTATCATCATTATCAGCCGACAGACGTCCACTGCTGGATATAGGCCTCCCCCAAGCATCTCCACAATGACCGGTCCTGCGCTGCCCACATCTATAGTGAATAGTGAATCTATAGTGTTTTCATATTTAAATCGTCAGAAAAAACGAAAACTACTGTTATAAAATAAAAACGGTACGTTATTTATTATTCTACGGACGCAGGAAACTCTGAATAGTTTAGGTTACTTTTTTCAATAACTTTGAGCCGCGATATTTTGGTGCGTCAGAAGCTATATATATTTTTCAATTATTTTAATATAATTGTAGCTTCTTATATATATTCTAGTGAATTATCTTAAAGTCTACGAATAATACATAAAAGTAGTAAAAAAAAATCAGATTAATGTCATTGAAATACCGAAGCTTTATTCACCTAGGACTGTAGGAAGAGCCAATAATTTGTAGATTGCGAAATGACTCGTGGAATGACACTTACGTTGATTGGCAAGATGCGATTTCAAGGGACTGTCATACAATTGAATGCTGGATTTGTCTGGGATATAAATTGCTCACTTTGCTATAACAGGACTTAGTGTTTTGGATGACTATTTTTAACACATATAGGTACTGAGGTATTTGTAAAACAGGAATAACCTCGCAAGATTAGATATGCGTTTGTACGTGTATGCGTTCTTCGCTGCGCTTTTTGTTTTGTTTGTATATATATAATAAAATGTATACTTATACTTACGTATCCTAAAACATTAAAAACGGACACAGGATTATACCAGACTGGGATATAATTATACTACTATAAATAGTAGTTTTCATATTTCGAAGTATAGTCGAGGTTAGAACTAGTGGCATAATGTTTATATCTGTACAACGCTCGTAATAGACGGAAGACGGATGCCATGACATTGAAACTTGCTTTAATGAATACACTCATACTACACTAACTTATACTTCCTCATCCTCCTTTAAATATAAGTTAATTGTATGTTATAAACTCGTATGCCGGGTTTAGACTAACAAATCTGCATTCGTGGATAGCGTAGGCTGCAAAGGAAATAGGTTAAGGTATATTGTAGGAGACAGGCTAGCAACCAGTCGTTAACCTCTTGAAATAGTCATGGTTTCAATGCGCAGTTTTGTGTGCTCTGCCTACCCCATTTGGGAATACAGGCGTGATGTGAGAATGTAATAGTATTGAGATGAAGATGACACAAGCACAATGTCGAATAAGTTTAAAAAACAATCATCATCATCATCATCATCATCATCAACCTATATACGTCCCACTGCAGGGCACAGGCCTCCTCTCAGTATGAGAGGGCTTGGGCGATAGTTCCCAAACGTGAAGTTCCCAATCCGCACTGGGCCCGCGTGGGCGTTGAACGTTGAATTACTTCGTTGCTGTGTGTAGGTTTCCTCACGATGTTTTCCTTCACCGAAACAATGTATAAACTTAAAAAGCATTATGCAAATAAAACTGGATGCCCAAGTAGCATTAAAAAAAAGGTTACTTTGTATCAAGAGAATGTCTGAATTCTCTAGCTTAATAAAATTAAATTTTGCAGTCCTCTGTTGTTATACATGTCGTAAGAGGCGACTAAATAAATAGGTTTAGATATTTTAGGCGATTTCTAGCAACCTGTCACTATTAAACCTCTATCAACTATTTTTAAACTATTTTTGTCATATCTAGCTAGCGTTTCGTGTGCTCTGCCTACCCCACTTAGGAATACAAGCGTGATGTATGTATGCATGTATGGTATGTCCTGCTTACAACGACAGGGTTCCATTGAGTGTAACATTCCAGAATATTCCCATCACCTGCTAAGTTTAATCAACCAGTAATGCCATGTACCAGCGCGTGCGCACGCTAATCCTAATTGACCGTCTGAGACACGTCCTGACTTGTCGTTTGCAGTTTTTCTAGAAAAACTGGTTTGAACTTGATTTTGTTAGAAACCACGGGGGCGTGTGGCGCTTAGGACATTTTCCCGGGAAGTGTTCATTTTGGCGCTTAGTAAAATTTTCCGGGAAGCGTTTAGTTTGTCGCTTTGCACAATCACACAGGGTGTAATAGATCTCTCTGGTGATAATTTACAAGGGCATATTAGTAAGCTGAGATCTGTAGTTTTTTTTGTTTTATTTTAACAGTTTTTCTTGTTATTCAAAATGTCCGCTTTTGCTTATTTCACGGACGCAGGACACTCGGCAATCAAATATATACATCGCGTCTATATTCCCACAAACGAAACGCTACGTAGACAGAACTACGATTATTTCACGTTTAAATATAATTTAACCTATTTTCTTTCTCGCCTCTTACAATATCCATGGAAGAAAATAGAGAGATTTTGTCCTAAAACTATGGCTTTAAGGCTATGGTCTTACATTATTTTATACTTTCATGCTATAATACTACCAAACATACTCGCCTACAAAAAGGCATTGGCCCTATCATTTTGCCTGTAATAGGTAGATCGTAACTTCCCTGACGCGTAATCTTATGACTTCCCGCAGGAGATCAGATTCATTCAGACGTGCTATTTATAGGATATTGCTCAAACGTTTTGCGACTTGAACGAGTGTGCTCTTCCTTTACGGATAAAGGACAAGGCAAAGTTACATTTTACACGGTAATAATAGGACTTAAAAAGCCGTGATAGCCCAGCGGTTCGACCTGTGGCTTCTCAAGCAGAGGGTCGTGGGTTCAAACCCCGGGCTCGCACCTCTGAATTTTTCGGAATTTATGTGCGATATCGAACTTGATATTTATCACGAGCTATTCGGAGAAGGAAAACATCGTGAGGAAACCTAACACAGCGACGAAGTAATTCAACGTTGTGTGTGAAGTAATTTATATATTATAATTATTAATGGATTCATGGTCCAAAATTGGCAATCCAATAATTTACCAATTCACTTTACTATTAAATCCCATTAAAGCAAGACTAAAATAATAACGATCAGAACCTTGATAAAATAAATTTTTCACAAAATTTAAAAATAGAATTTTGTCTAGGTTATATTCTTAGTCAGTTTGGTCCCTACTTATTCCATCTTACACTAAAAAATTATAGACTCAATATAATAATACAATTTTCTCAGACATTCTATAATCTGTTATTCAAAAGTGATCGTCTTCTGACCTTCGTTACATTCCTTTTACAGATTGCTAAAACGACATAATAATATCAATAATATTTTCCCAGCAACACTAACTATTTGCTTTTCTGATTAGACCACGGCTGCGACCGCAAAATTCTACCTATGTGAATAACATCCGCTCTAGGTTTTTGCGAAAAACAGGCCATGGTTATGTTTTTTATGCATTAAATAGATATCAGCAACTAACTAGTTTAGTAAGCAACTGTTGTTTGGATCCTATTGGACCAAAATATTCTTAAGATTCCTCCGACTTCACTATTCAAGAACCTTACTATACGTTGTCGGTTTAGGTAGTTAAAACAATATAAACAGTCTTGACATGTCTTTTTATTGAAATACACAGTCTAAAAATTAAAATCGTTACACTATACAATTCAATCATGAAAGTAAATGATTTTTTCATACCAAAATTGTAAAATGTAAAGATTTCGATTTATAAAGTGTACGTTTAAATAAAAAGACACGTCAAGATTGTTTACATTGATTTAACTACCTAAACCGACAACGTATATACTGTGATGCTTTTTATGTTTTAATTCACCGGCTATAACTCTAGTAAAATGTTTCAAACTACAGTGAAAAATTGTAATCGTGTCTGTAACTAAATCTAATTGTCAAAGTGTTAAGATATTTATTTTGTGTAATAGGTAATCATAAACGCTTACTTAGTAGTATTTTCATCGGTAATGTAAATTAGGTGCAAAGATTTTTTTACTCCTAAATAGTATTTGCAAATATTGTCGCTACCAATTAGCGTGGGCTTCGCCGTTTTTTTAAAGCATTCACTCGACCTTGTTCTGGATATCTGAAACATATCAGCTCAAGCAATTATACTAAAAGTTCACTTAAAATTACCTCTTATCTGTTTATTTCCTACCAATTAAGATTATTGTCAATTGTACATACATACATACATATCGTCACGCCTCTTTCCCACAGGGGTAGGCAGAGACTACTTTGTTCCACTCGCTACGATCCTGACATACCTCTTTTGCTTCATCCACATTCATCAGTCTCCTCATACATGCTCGTCGGTTTCGGGTACTCTTGACCATTGTCATTGTATTGTCAATTGTTGTTTAATAAAAACCTTTTTAATCGATTTGAGCCTTACTTTAACATTTATTTCGATAGTCTGAAAATTTTATTTTAATTCCTGAATTATACTTAGTGTATCTATTTATTTTTTTGTAAACGAGTAAAGTCATGATTGTTTTTAATGCTTTTTGTTGCTATACTTTGCATTGTTATTCTCTAAACTTTATTTCTCCAATTCAACTTTATACTATCAAACTGTTTGTCATTAGTCTGTACATAGATGCAGCAGATTTTATCAGTAAATCTTGGAATTTACGCAGACAATCCATTAAGCTAAGTAGCAGGTTGTATACGATCGTTAAAATTAGTGGCTACCATTTAAAGCTGCCTTCATGCGTTTGGCGCTTTGACCTTTTTTGTCGCAAGCGTCGTTAATGGCAGTTTTTATGAATCAGCGTATGTCTTTTAAAGTCGTATAAGCCTGTTATTTGCTTGCGCGAATTATTTATAATTATCGCAGTACAAGGTCGCTAAACAACACAGATCCCATCTTTGTTACTTCGTCAGAGTGACAATTTAATGTAGACGTATTGTGCGCTAAGTGACAGTTGACAGCGATGGCGGTTTTAAGTTTTTTTTTACTGATTGTAAATAAAATATGTCGCTTAAAGCCAAAAGACAAAGTATTGTCTCCCTGTATTTTGACCTGTTGTGTTAAATAAAGAATAACTATACTAAGTAATCTAGTTGCTAGTGGTTATTCTATTGTTAACCAACAACTCTGAAGAAGTACATTTCGCGAAGTCGGTTACGTAAAAAAAAACATTTTTGCAATTCGACCGTTCATAGGTTGACCCACTTTCACCCATGGTTTTTGCATCCTATGCTATTACCAAACCTATCTAGCAGTCAGTGTTATAGTTTTTTTTCCCATTCACAATACTGACCAAACTTTCTAAAATAAACTTACATCCTGCTTTATTTCTGATGAATTTTATTGATGAACCTGTATGAAAGTAACCCATGTGGTGCCGGGTTAGAATAGCACCTCCCCCTTTCTTCCCGTGGGTGTCGTAAGAGTCGACTCTGGGAAAGGGTTAGTGTATCGTGGGCGATGGGCTAGCAACCTGTCACTGCAATATTACGTTTAACTTCTGGTTACCCTGATATTGCTAAACGTGGCACCGGATTTTTGAATTCATGTGCTCTGCCTACCCTTATTGGGACTACAGGCGTGAGAATATGTATGTATGTATGTATGAAAGTAATTAAAAGCCAAATTGTGTCGCTTTGGTAAAAAATATCATAAATTTGAAAAGTCATTAGTAAATTTAGTACCTTTTAAAAAAGTGGTAGTTATGTACCTATTGAAGTGCCAAATTGAAGAGTTTTATCTTTAAAAACCATGCTAATAAAAACTCTGTACTCTTACAATTTGCACCATGAATGAAATGGAAAAATTACAATGACCTTGTACCAGCATTGTTTAGTGGTTTATCTGTATCTATTCTCATTATCTAACGTGTACTGAGCTTCGCTAACAAAGGCATACAAATATATATAGTTTTATACAAAGTATATACATGAGTATATGTATACTTTGTATAAAACTATATATAACCTCATGTTCATGTGTAATTTATTGTATTGTGTTTAGTATTAAAAATAATTGAACCTTATTACTCAGTCTGAAAAGGCTGAGGTTTAAGGGCCAAGTGCAAATTGGGAACATCGCACACAATTTTTAATTACTTCGTCGCTCTGTGAAGGTTTGTTAACGATGTTTTTCGTCACCAAATATAAAAAAAAAATCTTTCAAAAAATGCAGAGGTGCAAGTCTGGGATTCGAACCCACAACCCACTGTATGAGAGGCCACAGGTTAAACCACTAGACTATCACAGCTAATATTTTTATTGATAGTAAAAAAAGGTAATGTCGCTTTCGCTTGAAGGAAAACATCGTGAGGAAACCTTCACACAGCGACGGGGAAATTTTGTGTGTGAAGTTCCCAATCCGCACTGGGCCTACGGAACTACAGCCTAAACTAAACCCTCGCATAGTGAGAGGAGGCAAGTGGTCGTTATTTAGGCGGGATATTTAATTTTATGTTAATTTTATAACTTTGGAGAAAACAAGAAGACGAAATAAGAAGAAAATGAAGAAGAGTGAAGAATAATATAAAAATATAAGGACATTAGTTTTGATATTTTTTTGTGATGTAAATTGGTAGATTTAATTTAAATGTTATATTGGGTTAAATGAAACAACAATAATTGATAATTTTATTGCATACGTACAGAATTAAGTTACTTTACTCTTACAATATATTATACACTATGTTTGACATATTATATACTAGTTTGTATTACCGGCTACGGAATTTCGAAAACGGCATTTTCAGCGATGTCCAGCGAAGTTTTGAAATCTGTTACAAATAAAAAATAATATGACAGAAATTAGGGCACCAAAATGTAAGCTTCCACTAAACTTATTCCATGTATCAAACTAACGAAGTAAATATCTCTGTTAACACATCACGCTTGTAAATAACATTACATAGTCTAAACCATGAATATATCACGTTTCGTAGCCACTACTAGCATATTTCTAGGATTTAAGTTGATAGGTACAACAGTGACAGGTTGCTAGCTTGTCGCCTAAAATGTACCTTAATCTCCTTAGCCGCCTCTTACAAATTCCACGGAAGAAATGGAGAGGTGTTATTCTCAACCCGACAATAAACAACAAAAAAAAGTCACACACATACCAGACTGGTAATTAAATTTGCAAACTAATCCAAATGTGGAGTCAAAAAAACGTCACACATTCATACGTCACACTAGACTGGTACTTGAATTTACCTCAAAACCACCGAACAAAACAAAACAAACACACACACTAAATTAAAAATAAAAATAAATTGTTTACTTTTTAAAAAGTCTTACTTGCCAGTCTTTTCTCCTAAAAAAAACTTTACGTCGAACAATCGTTTCCACAAAGTATTACTTACCTAGTAGGTATTGAATTATTTAAAAAAAATGCTACCTTAGTTGCGCGCTGTCCGCCTGGCTGTCAGATCCGAACTAGCGAACATTCACGAGATCGTGCGTGCGCGCACGTTAGGAACAGCTTACGCAGTGGCGGCTAGTGCAGTATTTGCTAACAACGTCGCGCTAAAAAAAAAACGCTTGACGGATTTAAATGTTTTATACTGAATAAGTAAATAAATATTTGGAAGGAATAAATACGCCTGTATTCCCAAATAAAGTGTGACCAATAAGTGTCTCATGTGGTGTGTATAATATGATTTTTTTTTATAGGTACATTATATAAACTATACTATTTTTATACATAATGTAATGACACACAACGTAACAATTTCTTAAGAAATCTGGTGAAAAATTGTTGAGAATAATGTCGAGCAGGCAGCCGTAGGCAGAGCACATAGAACAGCACACAAACAAAATTTTAACTAAATCGCGTGTTAATTCAAGCACAATAATTATAGTTTGTATTAGTGTTGCCACGAATAGTGATTTGGCCGAATACCGAATACCGAATATTCGGCAACGCTGTCGGCCGAAGCGCCGAATATTCGGCACAAAGTTACATGCTTGCCGAGCTAGTAAAGGACAATACGACAAGTCGCGACATGTCTGCCTCATGTACGGGTGGGGGGCGTGCGGCCATTTGACTTTTTGTTTCAATTGCAAGTAAATCACATCACGGCACGCGTGTATCACTTACTATGAAAAGCGTAATCGTGTGCAAAATCAAATGCTGATAAGCTTGTTTTTATCCTTCACAACTTACCACTCATGAAATTCACTTAGTAAAGTATTGTAATTTGGTAATAGATACAAAACTTATGTAAAGTGGTGTCATTTTTGTCTATGATTTGGTATTCGGTATTCGGCCGAATAGTATGTAATATTCGGCCGAATACCGAATACCAAGAAAAGTGGCCGAATAGGCCGAATACCGAATAGTTGCCGAATATTCGTGGCATCTCTAGTTTGTATCATCTAAAGCGGTATGCCAACTATTTCCTAGTCGCCTCTTACTACATCCCCAGAAAAAAAGAGAGCGTTATTCTAAACCCGACAGCACACAGAGAATGTTTAGAATAAAAAGGATTAAAGATAATATTAACAACTTTGTTCCTCCAAGAACTAGCGCGTTTATTTCCAAGTGGTCTGCCTGTTTTTCTCTGTGACTACAGCGTGATAAAATCGTCTCACCTCGACGGTACAGGACGTTCCGGATTCATTCATGTTTATTCACAAACATTGCTATTCAGTTTTTGTTATTTACCAAAACTATTGCAGTTGCATATGCGTCATCATATAAAAATGTGGTGTCAGGTTCGAATAATACCTCTCCATTTCATCCGTGGATGCCGTAACAGGCTATTAAGGAAACAGGTTGAGGTATATTTTAGGCGACGGGATAGCAACCTGTCACTTTTGTACCTGCCAATTAAAAAAAGTAGCGGCCACGTTACGTGAAATTGTCATAGTTTTATCTACGTAGCGTTTCTTGTGCTCTGCCTACCTCATTTGGGAATACAGGCGTGATGTATGTATGTATATAATCCAAACTGAGCAGTTATAGGCTCTAGCGTGGACTAAATATACAAGCTAACAAGGCCACGACGGAACGGACATAAACTGCAGTTAATTACATATACAAAGAAGTTACAATCACACAGGTGCTCTGTTGCTATCATTTACAAGTACGTGACTGTCACGAATTATAAATCCCTATATCCTACTATAATATTACTAATGTGGAAATCGCTGTCTCTCAGTACTATGGAAAAAACCGGCCAATTGCAAGACCGACTGGCACTTGAAGGGTTCCGTGCCCAAAAACTGCAGAAATTACGCGTTCTTTGTACGGGAGCCTCCTAAGGGGCAGGGCAGACGACAGACTTTTGTGCGATCGAGTCTGCGGAGCAATAAAAACTCTGAATGGAAACTGTCTGCGCGCCATTCAGAGATTTTATTGCTCCGCAGACTCGATCGCACAAAAGTCTGTCGTCTGCGCTGCGACTTAAACACTTATTTTTACTGTTGCAGTACCTAGATATGCAATGAAAATATTCTGTTACCGTTATTTAACTGTTACCCAAAAACATCAAAAAATAATGTTGTTGTATGGGAATAAATAATACTTAATTACTTTTTTTTTATAGCGGCAATAGAATACATAATCTGTGAAAATATACAGCTTGACGAAGGACGGACGGACGGCAAAGTCTCGGAAATAGGGCCCCCTTCTCTTTGGGTACAGAACCCTAAAAACGGCCAACATACCTCCTATTTATACTATCCTCTTATCTTGCATAGTTAGGATTGCTACTTGTTACTTGCTACGCGTACGAAGTCGTAGAAAAAAGCTAGTATATCTAAAACGGTATGGGGGCGTCCATAAATTACGTGAGGTGTTTTTTTTCAATTTTCTGACCCTCCCACCCCCGTTGGTGAGATTTCGTGAGATTTTATTCAACCCCCTCCCCCACCCCCAAATCTCACGTGAGATTTTTCAAAATGTTATTGTAAAAAGAAAAAATAAAATGAAGACTTAACTTAAAAAAAAAAACTTAAATTTTTCTTCGTTCGGATACACTCATGAAGTGCCAAATGTAAAGCGCCATCCACATACTCACTTCGCTTTTTAAGACCTTAGGCATCTGGATTAAATGGACCAAAATAGTAGTGTTTTTGTTTGCTTGAAACAAGAAAAAAATTGCGTGATATTTGCCGTGACCCCCCTCCCCCCAACGTGAGATTAGGTGAGATTTGACTCGACCCCCTCCCCCCCTAAAACACCTCACGTAATTTATGGACGCCCCCTATGAAATCTACCAAGATGTTTGTAACGATGCATAAATTGCATGTTAAAAACTTTTAACAAAGTAATCTCAGCTCTATGAAAACTAAATAAATATTAACTCTTACACAGATTAGATAATGGAAATTGCTCTGCAAATGTTTTTCACCACTTTGCGAACTACTTCTGCTGTGATTATACCTATAACATATTTCCATACTTATTTTCTTTCACATATACTATAACAATAGTGTAGGTATACACACACAATACACCCACGTGCAATTAGATGGGCTTAGAATAACACCTCTCCATTTCTTCCGCGGATGTCATAAAAGGCGACTAAGAAAACAGGTTTTGGAGCAGGTACCTACTTTAGGCGCAGGCTAGCAATTTAGCGAATTATAGGTACCTCTTTCATCTGTTTATAAACCTGTAACTATGCCATAAGTGGCTGCGAAGCGTGAAATAGTCCTGGTTTTGTCTATGTCATATTTCGAGTGCTCTGCCTACCCCATTTGGGAATACAAGCGTGCGTATGATGACCTTAGTCAATTTTTAATTATCTGACAAACCAAACACACGTCATAATTTTTCCATAATGTAACGGACTAATAAAAATTATTTAATTTTTACCTAACACATGCCTCGTGTGGTGCCGGGTTAGAATAGCACCTCCCCCTTTCTTCCCGTGGGTGTCGTAAGAGTAAGAGTCTACTCTCGGAAAGGGTTAGTGTATCGTGGGCGATGGGCTAGCAACCTGTCACTGCGGTATCACGTTTAACCATCTGGTTACCCTGAAATTGCTAAACGTGGCACTGGATTTTTGAATTCATGTGCTCTGCCTACCCGTCTTGGGAATTCAGGCGTGAGAATATGTACAGTCGACTAAGAAATTGGTCTACCCCCTCAAGATCGATATTCATTTGAACCTAATGAAACAACAAGGTCGATTTCCCCTCGCCATAATATTATGACAGTGACAATGTCAACCTTGTGATTATTTTGATCTCACAGAAACTTTTGTCAAAAGTGGTAGACCACTTTCTTGGTCGACCGTACATGCCTATAGTATGACGATTGAACATACTAATCATTTTATTTTGTCCACAGACTAATGATGTATCGTAAACGATCTCACAACTACACAGCGCTATCTACCGGCGAAAATGTGA
The DNA here is from genome assembly GCA_005406045.1 of Adoxophyes honmai. Classification (NCBI taxonomy): domain Eukaryota; kingdom Metazoa; phylum Arthropoda; class Insecta; order Lepidoptera; family Tortricidae; genus Adoxophyes; species Adoxophyes honmai. Next base: position 13,759 of record BHDV01003212.1, on the reverse strand, counting down.
GGTTCCTCTCCAAACCGTACACAGAGCTGCGTAGTTTGAACGGCAAGAGCGCGCGACTGCGGTGAAAGACTATAACTACGTTTTCATCAAAAATGGCGTCACATAAAACTGTTAGTTTTCAATTATGTCGATAGAAATTAAACTATGCTGTTTTTTAATCTGAAATACTAAATTGTCAAGTGCAAATGTCAAATTTACAAATAATGATACCGTTTTATGGTTTATTGGTGCTCTTATAACTAACGACAATGTTTGCCTGGATACAAGCGGTTTGCCCGTTTAGATTGGATTGTATTGTGGGATGACCTACCTACAGGAATCGATACTAAATTTAACTTAGTTAACTTTCGATATTGGAGGCACTATTTTACGATTGCAAAACAGACATACTCACAATGTTATTTTATTATCTGAGATTAAAAAACAGAGCATAGAAATTTTTTCTTCCAGCGAGAGATTTTGGCACAAGTCTAAATGAAAAAAAAAATCTAAATGAAGTGTAGACTAACAAAAAAGTGTAGAAAATAGCCAAAAACGGAACTAAACTTTTTCATACAAAGTTATTGCCATATCAAGATATATATGTCAAAAAAGTGACGTTAGAGACGAAAGCGGCACTCGTTTGGTTTCTACTCCTTTTGGTCAGTCTGTATTGTCGAACTAATTGATTTGTGACCCACCGCAGAACGTCACAATCACCGTCATAAAGTTTGTTTGTAGACCAATGCAATGACACTGGCGTTAACTGTAAATATGATGGGTCGAGAATCAATTGGTTCTAGTGTACGACATATATATGCCTGTTTTAAAAAAGATTTTACTGAAGTGCCTATACAGCAAATATACTAAAAATTTAGTTAAGTATAACCTAAAAAAATCAGTAGTAATGGTTTTGTTGATGTATATTAGGTATCTATGCTGTGACGTCATTAAACATCATAAAATATCGACTTGACTTAGCCAATGATGTTTATCATTAATATTATACTATTCGGTATTACCAGCTTGTTTGCAAAAAAATGTGCTATAAGTATAAAAAACGAACTATAACTGACGTACAAAAGTCTAATTTGTTGATACGATTAATAATTTCAGACTAAACAAGCAACAACATGTTTCAGATTATTTTTTAATTTTAAGAAAATGGCGTTTGTAAAATACCAGTTCTTCAAGTGCTGTGAATGAATTGTATATATAATTTTAGGAGCTTCATTTGGTGGGTACTGTACCACTAACTATATTATATAAGTATCATCTCTGTCCAATGTGATTTATTCATTTCAATTGTCTTAAATTGGTAACAAGACCTAATCTCCAATTTCATTTTGTGACTATAATATACGTAGTTATACCTATATCGAGACAAAACAAAAGTACATTGCACAAATTGACTGCAAAAGACACGATGCCGTTTTGTTTTATTAAAAAAAAAAAAAAACAATGTTTCGCGGTAAAAAGTCAAGTTTTGAGGTTAGGAAGTAAAAAAATGTTATTATGCCCCGGCTTCATTGTATTCATTGATGTTTCGATGTAATGTTAAGTAAAAATGTGTGCCCAAAAATTTTTGAGCTCAATGTTATGCAGAAGCAATATTTTGTATACAATCTTTGTGTCAAAGTACGTTCTGAAATCACATTTTCACTCGACTAGTGTTGAATATTTTGCGGTGTGCAATTTAGAACTTTGCGCTGGTTTTTGCCTCCCAAAGATATTTTATTTTTATAAAATTTATCTAAACTGTTCATTCAATGAAATATTAATTTAAATGCTCATTTGAAAGGCGTGACGCTTTTGTCAGTTTTTACTTATTTATAAGTTCATTTTAGTGTATTTTCATCAGAGGACGGAGTTTGGGCTGAAAATGTTGACTGCACTGTTGTTTGTTTTATAAATGACAGTGTAACCACATTTGTCTGCATTAAAGGGTATTTTGGAGAGATTCTTATATACATACATAGATAAATAAGTCATGCCTGTGTTCCTAATGGGGCAGGCAGAGCACACGGAACGATACATAGACGTAACCCTGTCTACGTCACGCTTCGTAGTCACTTCAAGCATATTTATTAGGTTTTTGAATCCTTTTGGATTCTCCTAAAAGCTGTTGCTATTCTGAGAATCTGTCTTAAAAACCCTAAAAATAGAACAAAGTCCTTAGTCAGGAAATAGATTTTTTATATTCTATTTAGGTATTGACCACGAGTATTATTAGGGGTATTAGTTAGTAAATAGGTTTAAGTAGACAATTTTGTTTTCAGTTTATTGTAAGTAATCTTTGAAAGTTTATTGCATTTATTGGAAATGTGATTTCAAAACGTTGAAAATTGCACGTCGTTTCTGTAAATTCGAGCTTGATTATACATTTTGTCTGATTATCGTAAATTATACATTTTTGTGTTTATACCTTTTGATGTTGTATACAGTCATGTACGATCATTTTGGGCTTGAATTCTGTTGAAACTGCGGTGCTGGCACCAAACTAGTGAATAATATGAAATATATATTTTTTCTTGTTTCGTTATATGCATATAGGAAAAAGTATATCATGACATGTAATCTTATTTCATAACGGACTAGAATGTAGATTATATTTAACATTGTTAATTTATAATGGATTAAGTAGGAATGGGCCAAAATTATCTAATAATTGCGAATGTCATGGCTTTTTAATTTACCAAGTATTACAATATTTGACACAATTCATATCATATTGACTAATTCATAACTGACAGACGAAACTATACCCTTGTAAAATAAATATTTGTATTATTTATTTTAGGTAAAATGATCTGTTATTTTTTAGGAATAGCGATTACAAAACGCTTCATCTGTATGAGTAGGACTTTAGTCCTTAACATTATTGTGCATAGGTATTAAAATAGCGTCTCTGGTTTCGTATCTCAGTAACCTACAACATCTCACTTGTGATATTTTGTATAATTATGTATAATTTCGACGACATGATTTGTTTTAGCCATTTTGTTCCTAGATTGTTTTAGATTGTTCCGAGTTGTTGTTTTTTCATTATCCTGGGTTACTACGTTTTGCCCTAGGACCGCTAAGTGATGCCATTGTGTTGTAGGTGATAGTATAAATTTTGACAAATAAATAAGGAGTTTATAATTTAGTTTGTATGGTTTTATTATCTCCGATGCATAACAACACTCGTCATATTTGCTCCTATCGATATTCTTTCATAATATTTAGACTTTATTCTGCGAATTGCGACGAAAATTGGCGTCAAAGTTTATGTTCGTTTTCAGAATTTTCTATGGATTTCGTTGCAACAGTCGACACATTTTTATGTTAAAATTAATTATAATAATAAGTTTATTAGGGTCCTTAAAACGAACATAAGTTTCATAACCTTTTTGTAACGTAATTGTTGGTTTAGTATGGAAAATGTAATTAGGTACTAATAAAAGTCCCAATACATATAAAATGCCTATTTCAAAGACTTAAAACCACCGAGTTACATTATGAGAAATATTAAAAATATGTATAAATAAATGGAAACAAACGCATAAAATTCGAAAGAATTCAATTGTTTATTTAGAGAACAATACCAGTTTTACATTTACATCTACCTATACAGACCTATAATTATTTCAACATTCAAGCAATTCGCAGCAGTCATCAAATTCTGTCTTATCAAATTACCATTCATCAACAGTAAAAACACAGCAAAAATACATTCACACCAATACAATACTAATAACTTCGCAGAATAAGCTCCAAAATTAAATGAACAATGTCCAAGCAAGCTTTTTTTCGCATTCACAAGCCAGTAACCAGCCAGTGTTAATCGAAGATGTATTTTCTTATAATTCTTCTTCAAATTACTATAATAAATTCTGAACTACATCTAAATGAAACTTTACACGAAATAAAATCGATTTTAGAAAATTCGAGGCACAAAAAATGCGTTAAAAGCTGTGGCGCGGATTCTTTTTTCAAAAACGCTTTGAGTTTTCTCCATAGAACTGGCAGTTTTGGAGAGTTTTTAAAAACTTATAATATTAGTGATTGTAGGCAAGATGGCAGTGAGAATTATGTTCAAGAACACATTTTAGATGGTCTGTTGATTCACCATGACGTCCCGGATTCCCATTGGCATGAATATAAGGTAAGTAACAACTGAAGTTCATTTAGTTACATAAATACATACATACTCTCACGCCTGTATTCCCAAGAGGGGTAGGCAGAGCACATGAATTCAAAAATTCAGTGCCACGTTTAGCAATTTCAGGGTATCCAGATGGTTAAACGTGATATTGCAGTGAGAGGTTGCTAGCCCATCGCCCACAATACACTAACCCTTTCCCAGAGTCGACTCTCACGACACCCACGGGAAGAAAGGGGGAGGTGCTATTCTAACCCGGCACCACACGGGTTTCATTTAGTTATCTGTACCAAATGGATTTTTAAAGTTTAATCAAATTTCCGAAGGAATTCGATTGTTAAATCCATCTATTCGTCGTAGCTGATTATATTGGTAACTTAAAACGGCATTCCCTGCAATTACGAAATGTGCTGCTAAAATGCTATTTGCTATTACGAAATGTGCTGCTGGTGGGCAAGCTTCAAAATTTTAAAATTCTATTATTCAAAACTAAAATTAACAAATAGGCTCCTAAAAGCACTTTTATACATCATTTTCTAGTCTACCAGTGCTTCGGACAGAGCATTGTTACCAAGAATGCGCCTCAAGAAACTTGGCACAAAGTACTTTTTCCAAAATACAAGTATAACAACAACTTGTTACAGAAAAAAATAGTAGGAAAAGGATTTTAGTTAGTATATTGCCAGAAAAACCTAATCTCAATAGCGGTAAAAAATGCAAAATAGATGTACCTACTTATCTTGAGAATGGAGAATTTCAATGACGTTGTTTTTATCAACCCGCATATAACTCAGTAGATCAGGGTTAGAAGCAATTTATTGGTGCATAAAATTAAAAATAATTAGCTATGTACCTACATAGTGAAACATGAGTCAAAAACATAAACTTATTACCATCGTGGTAGATTTTAAGGCAAATTCATTACACCAACTCTAGAAGAAAACAAATACACTCTATTGATAACGATGATTTTAAATAGCAAAAATACCAACTTCATGGTCACTTCATTTTATTTTAATTAGGTACATATCTACTATTTTTGTTCTTACCAGCTGGTACAAAATGGTTGAATGATTAATCTCAGCTAGATGCTATGGGTCTAACAATAAAATTTGTCATTTTGCACTTGGCAGTTTAGTATCTGAAGTCTAAAACTAAAAAAAAATCCATGAAAATCCGCACCTCAAAAGTAAAAGATCCGGCTTTAGCCAATAGAATTATTTCCATGCATTTTTCCCGCAGGCTGTGTACGACAAGGACTTTGAGTCTACTCACCACGAGATGGCAGCACTTAAAAAATGGCGGCAGAATTTACGTCGAGTGGCTTCACATAATCAGCAATATCTGGCTGGGGAACAAAGTTACTCGTTGCATTTGAATCATTTAGGCGATTTTGTGAGTACCAAAACACAGTAAAGGTTCGCATGTTAGTAGTGAAAGAGAAGCTTAGTGAGAAACCTCGAAGTTTCATGGAATGATAATAGATGGCGCTTTAGTCAATGTTGACGCAGCGCAAAAGTAGTAAAATGCGATCTAATTAACTTATTGTCATTAAAAAATACTAAGCAACGTTATCAAAAGTTTGTTTGTATTTATCTTACTCAACGAACCCAATAATTTGAGGACTTCATTGTCGAGCCTACATTCATTTTTAGCGCTATCTCTTTAAGAATGCGAGAACTTAGTGCTATGGTAGTCTACTTGTGTCGGGCTTATGCAGAAGGAGGTATCGGAGGTATGATAATAATTATTATCGAACCGCGATTAGAAAGGGATTCGAGAGTACCGTTAGCACAATTGTACTTAATAAATGATTAAATATAATAAAATTTTAAACCAATATTTGATATCTTCATAAGTGCAGACCCTTATAGATAATAGAATTAATAGCTGAATATGATTTGCATTTTTAAACTCTATTCTCGGTAAATACTGTAATTTTTTTAATAAAAAATTGTAATATCATATCTGACAAATCTGTAACAAACCACATTATTTCGCTTTATCAAATCACCGTAGCTGTTCAAAAATACATAAATAAAAAAATATTTAAAATACTTTAAAAACGCTACTGGTTTAAGAAAGTAACTATATTTGATCTGAAGTATTATCTCTTAATGCTAACGGAAATCAATAGAAAAACGCTACATAATTTGATATTTTTTCCATGCTTTAGAAATTCACTGTATCAAAATAACAATTTACTTTATCTGCATACTCTACCACTGACAATGTCATATCATGCATTTAGTTCAAAAATGAGCTCAATCCCTTTCTAAACGCGGTTTGATAATATCAGTTGAAAGTTCCGACTTATTGGGGTTGTAATTGGAGCTCGTAGCATCCCTAGTTCTGAAGGCTTAGTACAGCAAGGCGCGAGTAGAGACGCGCGCGAGATAGACTATACCCGTCACTGTCTAATTAGAAACGTCAGAAAATGATGGTTAGACTATCCCGCGCGCGAGGTGACTTGACCGTGTTGCTGTACTAAGCCTCATCATCATCATCAGCCTATATACGTCCCACTGCAGGGCACAGGCCTCCTCTCAGTATGAGAGGGCTTGGGCGATAGTTCCCACGAGGGCCCAGTGCGGATTGGGAACTTCACACACAACGTTGAATTACTTCGTCGCTGTGTGTAGGTTTCCTCACGATGTTTTCATCCACCGTATAGCTCGTGATAAATATCAAATTTGATATCGCACATAAATTCCGAAAAATTCAGAGGTGCGAGCCTGGCGTTTGAACCCACGACCCTCTGCTTGAGAGGCCATAGTTCGAAGCGCTGGGCTATCACGGCTTTTTTTTTTAAAAAGCTACCTACTATCATTTCTGAAGGATCGGCGATGTGCTAAGTTGCTAACTATGGTCTCAACACATAGCGCGTGTCCGTGGGTGGCAGTGTTGACTCGGCACTGGGAGAGCCGCTGCTGGTGTGGATCGTTTTACAAAAGGGAGAGGATTAGGGGATAAAGAAGGGGGGGATCGGGCCTCCGGCTCTCTCGCTGACCGTACGGAACACAACAGCACGCTGCTGCTTAGCGCCGGTTTTCTACGAGAGGGTGGTACTGCCCCGGACGAGCGGGCCCATTTGCGCTGCAGCGACAACTGCACCATGGAACTCTGACTCTGACTCTCCCACTACAAACCTGCTAAGCCTACTGGTAGCCAATTTGGGTTCTTACCATCTCTGTTCCCAGGCTCCTATGGACTACCTGAAGAATCTGCTGAAGCTGAAAGACACCTTCCCCTTGTGGGATCCGGCCCACGACCACCATAGAACTGATTTCCACCGCCACGCCCACAAAACGGCCCCACGACAGGTATTTGTGGTTGCTGCTGGCTAGAATAAGTTGCCGGATTCCTGTTGTTGCTCTCTCTTACACATTTTTTAATGAACCAAGGTGTTTTAGTTAGAAGTTGACTTATTAAAAAAAAAACAAGCTTTTATAAAAAAAAATACTTTATAATTTAACTTTCACTCCCGCCTTGGCCTTCTAATCTAACCTGTCCGAGTCGTATCCGCTCCGAGGTGGTCTTGTTTGCTCGCTGCGCGTGCTCGGTCAAAGCTAGCCGTATTGAATGACGTTTAGCGCCGAATTCATTCCGGTGGATTTTCATTCAGCTGCATTCGCATTCAATCCGGCTAAACGTTGAGCCGCCCGCCGCATTACAAAACGGTGCTGTTTTGCAAAACGGCTAGGCGTAAGGCGTAATGTAAGACGGCGGATAATACAATCCGGCTTCGACATCTCCATATGTTATCTCTATCTGTAATCAGGTGGACTGGCGTTCCCGAGGATTCAAGCCGCGTCGCGAGCAGCAGCTGCGTTGCGGCGCGTGCTACGCATTCGCTGTTGCCCATGCGCTGCAGGCGCAGCTTTACAAACGGCACGGGACGTGGGGCGAACTCAGGTAGTGGCGCCATCTGTTAGCACGTTTGCGTCCGGCAGCGTTTCACTGAGCCCTTAACCTGTCGTCTGTGTTTGATAAGGATCCCAAAAGTACCCGTCGTATGTGTATGATAATGATAAGGATCAGTATTATAGAACGTTTTCGAATTTTTGCGAGTTAGGGTCCTTATCAAATTGTGGTAGCTGTCACCAAGCTGTGGGCGGTAGATTGCAGCAAGGTTGTGACAATGAAGAGATTGGTTGATGCGTTTGAAGACTAGCGACTAAAGGTAGGCGTCCACAGGTCCGCATCGCAGGCATCGGACGCAACGCATTCAATCAGATATATGGCGATGTGCGATGCGTACGATGCGGACAGGTGGACGCACTTATATGATTTTCTATACAAATAATACTACGATCCGTTGCGTGCGAAGCGTCCGTTGCGTACGATACCGACAAGTCGACGCTTACCTTAAGACTAACTAAACTAAACTAGATGTATCGATAAGTTATTAGATTATAATTAAAATACGTATCGGCGCACGTACGTTATCTAAATTTGATTAAATTTAATAAATATTTGTAGAGACCAAAATTTTTTTTGGAGTAAAAGTCATCACTCGTAGCGACAAAGTTGCTAAACTGGCAAAACTCCGTGAAACTGACCTTGTTTCGTCGCGTTTGGGTAGCGTCGTGTGCGTTACTAACTGGCGTTTAATTGAAATTACTAGACAATTCCGTCATTTTTAAGTAGATCCTTGTGAGAAAGGCCTTTGTATCTCTGGCCGAAACTGACTTCTCACCCTGTCGTTCTCAGTCCACAACAGATCATCGACTGCAGCCGTCCGGACGGCAACGACGGCTGCGCGGGCGGCTCGCTGCGCGCCACGATGCGCTACGTCGCACGCGCCGGACTTATTGCGGAGACTTCCTACCCCTACGAAGGGAAGGTAGTGTACAGTCACGAACCTAGATTGTTGAGCCACTTGCCACTGTTCGCAATTTAGACGTGTAATCAATGACCTATGTGACCGACTAGATGTCAGCTATTGGATTAGTATTACACGACCAAGTTACGAACATAGGTAAGTGGCTCAACAATCCCTGTTCGCGGTACAATGTATAAAGCCTGGTACTGACTAGCGAGTTGTAACTGTAACCATTGCATGTGTATACTATACACAATTTTTGAATAAATATTTTTAGGTTTTTTTTTTTAAACTAAGACTTGAGCAAAAGTTGTCACTTTTAGCAACAAAATCTCTAAGGCGACGCGCGTTTGAGTATAGTGTCGTCAGCGAGGTAAAGCTACTAACTGATTTATAGTTGTAATAATTTCCGTCACTTCTGTTGTGAGTGCGAAATAAGAAAAAGAAAGACATTTATTGTCAGAAATATTTTAGCTTTAAAAATTAAATAACAATAACTTAATGATACACATACAATAAAAAATACAGTAACACAATTCCGTGCCAAATAGCGGCAAAAGGGCCGCACTGAGCATGATTTTGTGGAAAGCCACAACACTTATTTTCAGTGCGACCCTAGAAACTTAAAACTACCTAGAAAGGACATTAAAAAGGACTTCTGGACTTGCTAAACCACTAACTTTCCAGAGGGACCACTGCCGCTACAGCAAGAGCCTGGTGAGGGCGCGGCCCACTCGCTGGGCCTTCCTCCCCCCAGGGGACGAGGATGCCATGGAGCTGGCCCTGGCTGCTATTGGACCCTTGGCGGTAGCTGTCAATGCTGCGCCGTTTACCTTCCAGCTTTACAGGTCTGGTGCGCACTACATACATACATACATACATAACCGCCACGCCTTATTTCCTGCGCAGGAAGCAGAGACAACAGAGCGCCATTCGCTCCTATTAAGGGCCGGCGCTCACTGCCGGCATGGCAGAGGACGGCACGGCGAATCGTGCCGCAGCATCCAAAAATATAACTCGTGAAATGCTTCGGCACGCTGTGGCATGCCGCGGCCTTTCTCAGATCAGTAACAAAATCCTTTGCCACGCCGTGCCATGCCGGCAGTCAGCGCCGGCCCTTAGAGATACTTCTTTCGCTTCACTCACATTCATCACTTTCGTCATCCATACTATTAATATTATAAACTAGCTTCTGCCCGCGGCTTCGCACGCGTTAAATTCGGGCTAACACAGAAGAGATTTCAGAATTATTATTAGGAAGCGCCCGCCAGAATAGCCAGCAGACATTAGACTTTTTCCTACTTTCTCGACACTTATCGTCATATTTTGGAAAATACAAACAAAATCTTTATAAATTGCAGCCTATGTGCTATTCTGATGTATAAGCTACATTACTGTAAAGTTTCATGAAAATCCATTCAGTAGTTTTTGCGTGAAGGAGTAACAAACATCCATCCATCCATCCATACATCCATCCATCCGTCCATCCATCCATACTCACAAACTTTCACGTTTATAATATTAGTAAGAAGTAAGATAAGATGGGAAAGTGTGTTTGTTTGTCCGTCTTTCACGGCTAAACGAAGCGACGGAGTGACGTGATTTTTTGGGTGGAGATAGTTGAAG
>BHDV01003211.1:45504-56275 GCA_005406045.1 Adoxophyes honmai | reverse complement strand
TTTAGTGGGGACCTCGCAGTCCTTATTTACTTGGTCCAAGACTGCCGGCCACTACACGCTTCATGTCACTGGCCATAGATAAAACAGAGATGACACATTACAATATTTGATCTGGCAACATTCATCTAAACTTAAATTTAAAAGTAAAGCATCTAAAATTAAAACAACAAAAAGTTCCCCCACCCAACAGCAGCTGATTTATCATCAACACACAAAGAACAAATAACAAATGGTAATGACAAATCATGAAACCCAACACTTAGACTAAGTGCTGCGATACATTCCTATTTAAGAAATCCCGGACAGAAATAGAAAGTCCCGGGAACTCTTGTCTTGACGTTTCGGATTATTTCTGTCAACATTGGAGGGTTATTTTGTACGTAGTTGGACGGGTGGAATAGATTCTTGATGTTTTTTTTTCTTTTTCTCCCAATACCTTGGCATTTTAGATTGTGCCAAAAAAAAATAGCTAAGAAATTTAGAGACTTTTTTTTGATAATTTTGGAAATTCCAGGCTACTTTTAGGCTTTGGTTTTTTAAATAATAATTAAGCATGATTCACAATAGACTAGGTACTCACTTTAGTAGTTTTTAACATGTAACATGTAACATTTAATGCCATAAACTAACCTTAAAATTTAATACAGTATGTTTACATGTACCTATAGCAAAAACAAGTACCTACTTACAGACAACTTATGAACTGCAATGTAGAAAAATTAAGTAATTTGCCCACAAAGAGAAACTTTCAAACGGATACAAAATACAAAGCAACATTCAATTAAGCGCATTAAAAATTGCAAGCCTTCGTTACCAACGAAATACTTTTAGTCCGAAATTTAGTTCATTTACCGGTCTGCCGGGCCAAATGAACTGTACCCGGCAAGATACCGCCAAGACTAATTTTCAATTAAAACTTCATCTAAGTTCAGCTACGAACAAACTGGCATGGCTTATGTTACAAGAGGTAGCGGGTCTTGAGAAACTAGGTCTCGATGTATGGGGACAACGGCAAAGTTAAGTTTGTTGAACCCGTTAACTTTGATAGCATACTATGCATAGCCTTTTGCTTCATAACGACTAATGTTGTAAAGATAATTGAAGCCACGGATACATTAGTGCTTAGGGGACAAATGTGCCGCGACACGAGTCGCGCGAGATGTCGAGCGATGTAGCGCGACATCGCCGGACTTCGCTCGACATGTCGCGCGACACGTGTAACTTATGAAAGTATTTTTAAACACATACTTGATGCAGCAATAATAAATGCGGAGGGCGGATAACTTTGCCGCTAACTGTATTATAGATATTTGTATCGTGTACTCTTATTTATTCAAAGACGTCGTCATTACTTACTAATATTACGATTCCTACTTCGTTCCTACCTTCTGTCATGCATTTCACGACGCCTAACGTCTATAACTTAGTCCACCCCTATCCAAGATAAGATCTCCATAACCATACTAAAACTGCAGGTAAGTTGCTAAAACCGTAAATATTTACGATCAGCTAACGCGTTGTTGGATACTCACGCTTAATTGAAGTTAAACTAATTTAGCTTTCTTAGTTGCCGTATGCGCCAGTATTGGTTAGTTTCGAAGGCGCGCTTTAATTTCCGAACTTAATTTGATTTTAAACGAAATCAGTGTAATTAAAAAGTCTTGATGTGTAAATTAAAACAAAATTATTTACGTTAGGTAGGTATTCGCTAAGTGTTTCAAGTTCAGATCAAAATGTGCTCATTATTATAAGCAAATTTAAAAATAAACGTGCGGAATGTTTTTTTTTTCTTTTAAACGACGTTGAAATGGCATGTTCTTCACACTGGCCAGTAAATTTCTAAACTATCAGTAGACGACACTGGCAGGAACACCCAAAAAATTCAAAATGTTATCCGTCCTGAATTCGAATTCTAAATTATTTCTAAATTATTCTGGTAAATGGAGAATGTTACAAGGTATGCCAAATCGCTTGAAATTTTGTATCAGTAAAGCCTGTATGCATACAGATACACTAGTTTTTGTTGCAGTCAAAAATACCCAATAGTTTTGATTTTATAGGCATTCAAAGTTTCGAAAATTTTCGAGTCCCGCCAACAGCCACCTGAGCGCCTGTGACGTCATACTACAGTTCGCCGCGCGGGCCGCAGCGCGCTTAGTATTAATATCAAGTCGCCAGCGGTTATAATAGCAGTTGTGAAATAGCTTTCGCAGTATTTTGTTGTGTTTTCGTTCGCGTATTGAATTAACAGTCTAAATCATAGTAAATAATAATTATTCTATTGATAAAATGGATGAAGGATTCGAAAAAGGTCAATCGGATAATCTACCTAAAGTAGACGGAATAATGGTTGCGCATTATTTATCTACAAATAGTGATTTCGTTGCCGCCGAAATTTGCACGATCGAGCCGATGCCGCCGTTCGCGGTCGACAGGATGTCGACGCATCCGAACGGCACCGTACGTCACCGTGCGGATGCTAGCGAACGTATTTCCATTATTGGATTAGTACCTATTACACGACCAAGTTACAAACATAGGTAAGTGGCTCGACAATCCCGGTTCGCAAAGGTACTCCAATAGGTATGTATTTATGTAGCTCACCTACGCAAACAAATACTAAAAAAATTAATACTAAAAACACGACTAGTAACACGACCGTATACTTATGGGAGTCACGTAAATAACTTTGAGTCTTTTGTTATAAAAGTCACAACACTACCTACATATTATATTCTTATTGTTTACAAAAATATATTGTACACGATGAACACAAATACATACCTACGTAACTTGGAGACAGGTACTTAATGAAATTAGCGCATGGATTTGCCGTCGCAACTCGGCTCGTAGGTACATAATACAGGCGCGGCGTTTTTTAAGGACTACCTACTTCAACTCTGAAGAAAGGTGTGTAGATTGGCAAAACGATTCAATAAATCGATTTTAACTACACCAACTCTACCTACATACACACCATACCTACATGCCTAATATTGTAAAAATATTACTAAAATAAACAAATATTCTTAGCTACCTCATATTTCGATTTCTTTGCTGATTATCCCCCACGCATTTTGTTTGCTCATTATGTCGCTATGCTATAGTAACGAGAATATAGGTATATCGTACAAACACGACGGCATCCGAAAGGAGCCGAGCGGCGCCGATCGCGCGTCGCGACATACCTACGGACTCGATCACGTGTCGCGGGCGACGTACCTACGTCGCTTAGCTTTTGTACGCAGCTTAGTAATGTAGACTTAAAAACAGTGACCGTAAGGTTCAGTATCGTTTAAAGACCATAAAATTCTTTCCGATTCCAGCCGTTTGATGGAAATCATGCATTAACCGGATTAATCGCGTACTTATTGATTTCACTTTTTTTTTCTGGCAACATAAAATCAATGAACAAGCAATTAACCCGGTTACAAGTTGCTTCATTATAAGATAAAATAAGTATTATTACTAATGTACCTACATAAAATATGATCACAATACTAATACTCATATCATAAGTGGTCTTCACAACAATAAACTGTACTTTTACCACCAAATGGATCCAACCTCTTAATAGCTTTAATCCATTTTTTTCTCATTTTCACATCTTTAGGAACCATAAAAAACAACTTTTCCGGCGAATTGAATGTTGTATTTTTACATTTAGGTACTACACAATATTTCTTAGTATTTGGATTGGACATTTTTAAAAGTATTTAGATATAATTTCAACGGCACGAGCGCGCGACTGGGCGACTGAGTGAGCCCGACTGTGCTATGACGTCACACCGTAATCGGCGGCCCGCGTCGTACGGTTGCAACTTCTTTTGTCTCTAAATCGGAAACTAATTGACGTATCGAAGTAATTCTTTCACTAGTATTTTTTATTTTTGATAGAGAATGTGGAATGCTCATTATCAAAATTTTGTAACATTCTTCATTGTAAACATTTTAATACTGATCGTGTGAAATTAGGTTAGACTATGATCTATTAAAAAAAAAAGGTTTGGTAGATTTACGTTTTTTTTTTTTTGGAATAGCAAACTTCGCGTATTTATGGAGTATACTGGTTACTGGCAGCTTATAAAATTGAATGCACTTTTTTTATCTGCTCGGTGTTATTGACTGGTTTTTACTGCCCATAAAACCTTTCGAGATATTTTTAAATTAATATTTTATCTTAGGTCGGATGCGTGTGATCGGATCGGACGGGATCGTATCCGATTTCGCGATAGGAAACGTCAAACGCACGGATAGAGTCGTTTTAGAAGGGGATGAGAGTGTAGTTTTTATGGAGTTCGTGTAGAAGTTATTATATTTCTAGTCAAGGGTGGAAATGAGTAAGAAGTTATAGATTTTGTGTTTTTTTTCTAAATACTTTCTCGTCAATTATGAGCGGTTTTTTAGAAATGACTGTAAAACGCTTCTTCGTCAATTATGAACTAAGTACATTTAATTTCGAGACATTATTACAAAATCCTACCCAGATTATATGACCATTCTCAGACGTCTCGGTAATACGTACTTCGTAAAAATATGGACTTATTGTGTTTATTTTATGATAGTTTGATTTTGTTTTTGACGAATTACTTTTTCACCTTTTATATTTAAACTGACTTTCACAATTTTCATAATTATTGCTTTTGCATTTTGACATCATTATTCCAGTATACATTTATTTCCTTAAATTAGGTTTTTTACAATATGATTATAAAAAGTAAAATACAAAATGCAATTACAAAAAATAAACACAGTATAAAAAACCTAATCTAGAATGCCGTCGGCAGCGGAGCAAGGCCCAAGCTACCGGCGGTTAGGGCTGCAGACTGAGGAACCTCCTGACGATGCGCGCCGTGTCAAGGAGTACCGCCTTCTGTATCAGACCCTTGAGCCAACCGTCTAGCGAGAGTCTCCTAAGATGGTGGTCGAGACTCTTCGCTATGAGACCGTTTGCTGTGACGACTATCGGTACAATGATCGTCGAATCCACATCCCACATGTCGGTCATCCCGTGAGCCAAGTCAAGGTACTTGCTGAGTTTGTCCTTCTCGGCCTTCACGAGGTTCTCGTCATGGGGGATGGTGATGTCGACGAGCACTGCACGGCGCTGTGATCGGTCTATTATCACGATATCAGGCTTACTGGCAACAATAGTCCTGTCCGTGATAACAGATCGATCCCAGTAGAGCGTAGCACGACCATTCTCAAGAACTGGCGTCGGTGTGTATTTGTAATACGTCACTTCAGATTCTACAAGGCCGTATTGAAGAGCAAGTTGCTGGTGGATAATTCTGGCTACTAGGTTATGTCTGTGCAAGTACTCTCCGTTGGCAAGATGAGAACAACCGGAAATAATATGCCTGATTGACTCACCGGGACGGTGGCATGCCCGACAAATGTCTACCGTACCGTCCTTCAGGATATATTTCCGGTACATAATAATACATCATTATTATTGTTAGTGTGTTTTTATTTACATCTTCCTGTAAATGAATCTGATCTCACATTTAGGTTAGTTGGTGTAGTAAATTATAAAAAAAAGCAAACAAATGTAGATAATTCTACAGCTCCTTTGACACCTGAAATCCAACAAAACCTGTCATTAACCTTTTGACCGCCAAAGCCGTCATTTCACGTCATCGCAAATCAGTGCCCGTAACGCCACGACGTTATATGGCGGGCCGAAGTTATTGCGAGAGAACTATGAAATATAAAACGCTTCAACAATTTTTCTTGGTTTACTTTATTTATAGGTAGTGTAAGTTATTTTATACCTAATTTAAATAAAATAATACAGCACCATTCGAAAAAAAACAAGCATTTTCTAAGAGCAAACTTCAATTGGCTAGATTACACTGCCTGCAGCGCCAAAGACGCCGTGTAACGTCGCCTAGTGATGGGACGCACAGCAATGTCTTCTTTTAGTTATCGATATGACAGATCCCTAACCTGTGGTCCGCGGGCCCTTGGGGGTCCGTGGGCATATGTTTGGGGTTCCGCGGTCCCCCATGTTTTACAGCGAAAAAGATTTAAGGAATACTGAAATATAATATCCGTCTATATAAATAAAAAAAGGAATTGCTGTTCGTTAGTCTCGCTAAAACTCGAGAACAGCTGAGCCGATTTAGCTGATTTTGGTTTTGTAATGTTTGCCGTAGTTCAGAGACAGTTTAAACGGTGAGATACATAATTTGGAAATTTTGCGAAAAAAAAATTTACTAAGGCGGAACGTGTTATTAAATTATAATTTCCCTTTTACTAAAGTCAAATTTAAACGTCTGACGGATCTATTCGCAATACAACCCAAAACCCAATGAATACATCTGAGCGCTAGAACGGCACGTGACTGTTCGTTTGTTCTTGGTAATAATAATCGACAAAATGTTTTTTACGACCCTTATGTGCGAAAGCTTGTCACTGCTCCGGGCTCCGTGCGCCCTTGAAGTGAGAGCACGTTACGAGTTGACGACACAGGCGCAAAAATGAGTGTCGATAGTAGCCAAATGAGTACAGAGGAGTTACTTCGAATTTTGGAAGGTGTCGATACTGACGATGAAATCGAAGACGTTGTGTTCGAAGAAGTTGAAGAAGAAGATTTTGAGGTAAGTAAATTTTTAATACGCATATTCTATCAAATAACGCAGTGTTTCTTAACCTGTGGTCCGCGGACCCGTAGGGGTCCGCCAATGTAGGACTAGGGGTAGACTGGCAACTCTGGCCAAGTGAACAACTTAGATTGTGTCCTTAGCACTTTTTAATTAAAATTTATTATCTAAAACACCATAAATCTAGTCAAAACTAAGTCTCGACGCACTACAAAGTGAAACACCAAAACAAGTGATATTTTACGCCTAGAAAAAGTGAAAGATTGAACAAATACGAGCCTTTCTGCACTTTGGTAAGAACTCAAGTGTAGTCGTTATTATTTAATTGCATTTAAATAATCAAAATAACGACGACTAAATAAATTAATTTGAGAAAACAACGGTACTGCTACCAGCTGATTGGAGGTCCGTTTTGACAGTGACAGTTGGTGGCTGACGTATGTGACGTTACAATTTCGTTCAGAAACTAGATAGTTAAAACTCACACACACTACGGCTGCTGTGTCAGTTACCAGTGTTGCCATATTAATAATTTTGTACTTAAACGCGAAATGGCACCACAAACTAAATGTTGCGAATGTAAAAAAATCATCTCCAACAAATATTTATTAAAATGTTCCTGCTGCACCGAGTCATTCCATGTAACATGCACTTCGGTGTCGGAGCCAAGGTATAACTCTTTCTATGCAGGGAACAAAGATAGAATTGGAAGCTGGAAATGTAAAGTATGTTCGGAAAAAAACAGTACAAAATCTGGAAAACTTTTACAAATGGTGAAAAATGTCAATAAGCCGAGAAAATCGCAAGATTACGTCACTGATCGCAAACACAAAAAAATACCTACGAAATCTCCATCATTTGATGATTTGTCTCAACTTTTAAGCGATGATGAACTGATTAATTCTACATTAGAAAATGATACTAGCACTTTTAACAATCGTAGCAGCCTCCCAAATTTATCAAATTTGTCAAATATGGATAATAACAATATAATAGCTGCAGAACTTAGAGTCCAAGTAGAAGAGTTAAGCGCGGAATTATCGAGCGCACATGCTGAAGTGGAGAAATTAAATGCGGAAAATAACGACAAACACAAACAAATTGAAAACTTACTGAAAAAGATTAATTTGTATACCCAATTTTTAACTGACACCCCTGCAAAGAAGACTACTACATTGTTGACGCAAAATATAAGTATAGACGAAGGTATACCCAAATATGAAAACAAGATAAAAAATCTAGAAAAAGAAATAATGACATTAAATAATAAAATACAAAAGCTACAAATTAAATTACGTAAGGCTCTTAAAATAAATGACGAACAAAAACGTAAAAATGACACGAAGTTAAGTAAAGAAGTGACCCTCTCCAGAATACAATATTCTACGAGAACAATGCAAAGAATTGCAACAAAATTAGAAGAGCGGCTGAATAAAACTTTCATAGAATCTCCCTCGACGGAAAAATTCGTCGGACATGAAAAACCCAAATCTACACAAGTCAAGAGCATGGCAGACCAACGCCAGGGAAAGAAGCCAAAACTATTACTCATTTCTGATTTCCATGGCGCTGACGTATTGAAGCCGCTAGCAAAAATCAGGAAGAATGATTACGACTCCACTGCGGATATTGTTTGGAACGGAACCACCCAGCGCATCCTCCAGAACATACAGAACAAAATTGCAGACTTTAACAAGAGCGATTGTTTGGTTTTAATGTGCGGCGCATCTGACTACAAAGTTACACCTATAAAAGATATAATGAACTTATTACTCGATATTTTGCAAAATTGTAATCACACGAATGTGGTAGTTTGCGATATACCATATAGCATTAGTAAATATGACGATGACTACAATAAGTTTGTTAGCAATTTCAATTCAGCCTTGCACAAAAAACTCTCGAACCTCTCACATGTGTGGCTCCAAGCCACGAGTAGCGTTCATTTTAGCATTGGAGACTATCACTCAAATGGTTATGAGCTAAATTATAAAGGTAAATATAAACTGGCAGGCTGCTTGAATAGTATTTTAGTAAAAGTAAATAATGCCTTCTATAATAGCTATAATTTTTTATAAATGACGAATCTCGAGAAGTGAAAATTAATAAATCACTAAGACTTAATGACATTATTATGTATAACAACATTTATATACTACATCAAAACATAAATGGTTTAATATCAAAATCAGACATATTAAGTGTGCACTTGACAGAGTTGGAGGAATTGGGAAAATCGGTTGACGTTATTTGTGTTACAGAACACAACATGGAATTAGGAGATGAAATGCATTTGTCAATTCCTAATTTCAATCTAGCATCTTTTTTCTCACGTAGTAATAGGAATGGTGGATCTTGTATCTTAGTTAAAAGTATCCACAAATGGAATACTCTGAATGACATTAATAATCTATCAATACCAAATATAATAGAATGCTCAGGGATAGAATTAGTTACTCATAAAATTATTATTATAACTATATACAGAGTTCCTAAGAATAGTAGTCATCATATTAGAATATTTTTGGACAAATTAACGATTATATTGAATAAATTATGTTATAAAAGAAGGAAAATTATAATATGTGGCGATTTTAACATTGATATCTTAAAAAGAACGACGCAATCAACTGAGCTGAAACAAATGATACTAAGTTTTAATTTAAAATTACAAATAAATGTTCCAACTAGACTGTCTAGCAACACGTGTATTGACAATTTCATTCATAATGTCCGAGGAGGCACGGCAGAAGTTATCGAACTGGCTCTGTCAGACCACACAGCTCAGCTGTTCAAGTGCCCGGTTAAACAAACGTGTATGCTTTCACACTGGTTTAAAAAACAAAGAGACTTACGGGATGAAAATGTAAATAAATTTATATCGTACTTGCAAAATATAAGCTTTACTGAAGTGTATACGGCCAACACCGCTAATGAGGCATATGAGCGTTTCGCAGACATATTTGAATTATTATATACTCAATGTTTTCCTTATAGGAAAATTAAAATAATGCCATTGAAAAAATCAAACTGGATAACCAAAGGGATTAAAATATGCTGTAAGCGGAAACGTGATCTACTTTGGAAATATCGCCTCTCTAAACACAATAAAATTGAGAACAAAAATATATTTTTTTTGAACTATAGAAGATTATTAAAACGGGTAATCAAGTTAACTCAAAAAGCTCAAAATGACTACTACATAAAACATTCTAATAACAAAACAAAGGCATCCTGGAACATTATCAATAGGAATAAAATTAATCAACCTAAACAAAATATCTCACGAATTATATCTAATGAAAAAATTATAAATAATCCTAAAGACATTGCTGACGAATTTAATAAATATTTTATTGACCAAATTATGATAAACCCCAATAATATAAATATCTCTAAGCCTGCTAACATTCCTGCTACTGATAACGTAAATTATGCATTTAGGTATAAGAGTACAATGACATGTAATATGACTAAATCTATATTTATGAAACCAACTAATGCTGATGACATCAAACAAATAATAAATTCTTTGAAAAATAAACACAGTACAGGATATGACGGTATATGCACGAAAGTAGTCAAAAATGCCTCGGATATTATTTCATCTGTACTTAGTCACATAACAAACCTATGCATTGAGCTTGGTGAATTCCCAGATAGACTGAAGTTAAGTATTGTAAAGCCACTTTTCAAAAAAGGGGATAGAGAAGACATGGGAAATTATAGACAAGTGGCACTAACCCCTATTTTTTCGAAAGTCATTGAAAAAGTAATTTATAATTGTATTTATAACTTTTTCGAATTTAACGATCTTTTTGCTGAAGAACAGAAAGGATTTCGCAAGGAGAAATCTATAAACATGGCAATCTACGATCTGTTAAAAATAATATTTACTAATGTAGATAAACGTATACCAGTATCGGCTTTGTACATGGATATGACAAAAGCATTCGATTTTGTCAATCATGATATACTTTTAGATAAATTGTACACCTATGGCATACGAGGGAACATACACGACTTACTAAAATCATACCTAAGCAACCGTAAACAAATCGTACGTATAGACAAATTATGTATAAAAACAAAATTAGAAACTACGTACGAGTCAAAAACCAGGCAAGTTCATTTTGGTGTACCTCAGGGAAGTGTATTGGGTCCAT
>BHDV01003211.1:10621-41700 GCA_005406045.1 Adoxophyes honmai | reverse complement strand
CCCCTCCCCCATTCGAGCCTCGCGTGATTAATGGACGGCCCCTTGCCAGCCAGCGTCAATCGCTTTTATTTACCGGAGTGTCACAATCAATGTTGTTAAATCGGAACACCGTAACAGGATTGCGGAGACGGTATTAATAAACAGGCTGTCCAATTAAAATATTGCCTTTTACAAACAATCGAGTGGCGTGTTTCGAAAATCGAACGCGCGTACATTAGGTTCGTTAACGCGGTAGTCCGCGTGGTATGCACTGGTTTTATTTAACGCGCGTTTTCGGTGTTGTTTTACGGTATAGGTTTATTCCACATGCAAATGTTTTTTTATTTACTTTATTTTATTTACTTAGATACATTACTTTATATTCGCATACTTCAAATAACGTAATACTTTTCTTATGTACGGTTTTTAGGTGTATAATCTCCACTTCTGTAGTATTTTAATATTTCGGATGAACTATTGAAAGTCACCGGTCTACTTTTCTGCCCGTTACCTGAGAACCAGCAAAGTTTTGGTGCATAATATAATCTCAAATCTTGAAACACCATCCTTTATGATAATCGTATTAATATTCAGTTTAATAATTATCGGTTTTTCAATTATATCTATTAAACTTTAAATTATACTTATTTAATTTCGTTTAGGCGAGCGTGCGAAATCGCAGTGCGTTGCCATTAACGTAGCGTTCAGCAAGTTCCCGCGCGATTGATGAAGCCATTCCAATTTTGAATTTACGTATCGTCGCCTAACGGACGGTTATGGCCAGCGTTTAAATTAACGGCCAGTTAAAATCACAAACTACAATCGGCTTAATGGGTAGTTAGTAGGCTTAGATACCGCGTAGTTAGATAACCGTTACAGAGGTAATTGAGATTGGTAGTGTCATTAATTCAAATTAGGAATGATTAAGGGTTTGTTAGGGTATAATAAATTTGATCAGAGCGAGAAATAATTATAACAAAATATAAGAAAAAAAAATGTCCCAAATCGTTCTAAAGCCAAAAATGTAATAAATTTCTAGCAGAGCTCATTTTTTTTAAGTTACCAGTAGGAAAAACGCGTAATATCATCAAGTAACTGACACTCACTCTACGCTGCGATCTAACGTCATGCAGCTTCCACATTTTTTCTTCCCTACTGTCTTCCCAGTTTAGAAAATGGCGGATCGATGTTCAAATATTTACTCGTTACGGCGCACAATCTCGCATATTGAAATACAAGCGAGACCCCTATTATGAAGTCTTAAACGGCTTGAAAAAAAAATCCAATTTCAATTCATCCCGGACCCGGCAAATTGGGTCAAATACATAACGGTCGCGCCGTAAATAGTGTTGTGACTAGACGGTGCGGAGATTGGCCTCCGCTTCCGCTAAAGTTAATAGAAATAGGCGGAGATAGATAAAAGAACGCTTCTAATTAAAGAAATCTACTAAGGATTTATAACAACAATTTACTATAATAGCGATTGTTTCCTTTTAACTAAATTGAAAGAAAGAAAGAAAGACATTTATTGACAACAACTTGACACAGACATAACAATTAACTTATCTAAAATACATAAATTAGCCTAAATTAATAAATAATAATAACTTAAAAATGTGCATGCCACTTCCGTGCCAAACAGTGCCAAAAGGGCCGCACTCAGCATAATATTGCGGCAAGCCGCAACGCTGATAGTGCGACCCCGATTCGTATTTTTTGGTACCTAGGCAGAAAACAGGAAACTATTAAACTAAAACAATGTTAAAAAAAGGCTTACAAACGTGAAATAGTCATGGTTTGGACAATGTATAATGTAAAAATGTCATAATACCAAAGGGGTGATGCAATTTTTTTTAGCAGCTCTATGTTGAATGAAGCTACGTAAATTGCGTCCCTTTGATAGCCAAAGTATTTATCATTAAAATTTTATGAAATGGTTTTATGAAGATACAACGCGGAAAGCAAGAACAATAAAAAAATAGTCGATTCACCCAAATACCAAATAATTCTACTTAAAACAACTTGAATCAAAGTACCTACCTACGCAATGCAAAAGCGGAGTTACAATTTCGCTTAGATGTTCCGCTTCTGTCGCGGCGACGACGTCCGTACAACCCTAGCCGTAAATCCCGAAGTTCGTATTTCGAACGGAGTTACGGCCCATCGGCCAATCGGACGAACGCTTATCGCCATCCAATGACACCGGCCCGATTACGGAGGGAACCGTAAATTCGTAAATGGAACTCAACTTCGTTAATTACTGAACTGCTACGTTCGATTCCGATATCGCGGGTCGCTGCCGGTTCTAAATTCGGGAATCCAATTATGATTTTTGAATTTGGAATTCTTCTGTTCGGTTTTAGTTGTCAGTGACATACGTACAGGCAAAGTTACGCAAGTTTTCTTCTCACCATTAATAAAGTAGTAAAGTCTTAACAGTCTTGTTAGTATTCTGAGTACGAATACAAAATAATCAGTTTCTTCAAGGCTATAATGAAAATAGGCTCTACGCTTGAACTTGAATTGAATCCATCAATCTCTAGTTACTTGTTAGTAAAACAATGGCTATCCTTTGAATAAACATTAAAAAAAACTGTTTAATATACAAATAATAGTAATGGACAACTTTAGCATTTTCTTTGAACTTTTTTTATTAAATTTCACGTTAAACTTACATGACTGTATTGTCATCTGCTAACAGAATTTAGAGTATTGTAAGCCAAATGGCACGGATTGTCAAGAATCTAAGTCAAATTCCCAGAATAAACTTGTTTCTGTTCTCTTCTTTATGAATCTTTCTATCAACTAAAATTTTGTCAAAGAAAATAATACGAAAAGTGTTCCCCACTTTATGAAAATCCTTCAGGCGTTCTTTATCCATACTTATACCACCAGACAGGTTCAGTTGCACCCAGGGGTTACAAATTCTCACGGTTGATCTGTTGGAACGTTATTCCCTTCGCCTAAGCCTATCCTATTCGGATGCCTTCGCCAATACAATAACCTTCCGTCAGTCAAACCCTGGGAACCGCCACATCTGGAAGGACACAGAGAGTTTACTCGCAGAGAAGTCACTTGGGATAAAAAAACGCTGGGTTTTCGTGGGTAATTGAAAACGGTGGATGCTGAAAGAGCCGACTAAGGAAGGTTTAGGAATGTTTTAGGAGATAGGCTATCAACAAGTCACTATGAAGCCTATTTCATCTTTATTACAATCTGAAATTTTGCTAGAAGTGACTATGACACGTGGAATAGTTATGGTTTTGGCCATGTGATGTTTGAAGTGCTCTGCCAACCAGTGATGCTGAAATGAAGTTAAATTTAGTCTAATTCATTAATCAAGTGTTGTAGACAACTTGTGTAAGAAAAACATAATACAACCAAATTGAGAATCTTCATTATTTTCTTATTTATTTTCTAATGAAGTTGACCAGTGACTACCTACAAACATGAAGTCATCAACGTGAAAAAAGTCGCGTTATACATTTTAGTGATTGATCGTTGAAGATTTCTTTACAAAATCTCTCATCTATTTTGTTCTTATCCGCTTAAATACTCGCAATAGTAGATAGCAGTTTTTCTTTCAGTCGCTACTCTGTTTTGGGCTATGCTTTTATGAAGTCCTAGCTTTGTAAAATAAATTCAATTCGTCCAATATCTCAGGGGATGATGAAGAGATTATTATTGAAGGAATTGTATTTTCTATTTTGTTTCTGTTTTTCTTTCACTTAGAATAATCACTAGACCTAGTAGACATTTTTTTTTCTGCATGCACACAAGTAACTAATTAAATTTCTTTAACAAATTTATACATGGTTACTAAAGTATATACATGGGTTTCTAAAAGTAAGCAAAAAAAAGTAGTCTATGGTAAGGTAAATGTACCAATGCTCGACGCCTCAACGCCCAGCAGATGACACCCATCTGTCATCTGTCTTACTATGACATAAGCTTGCAAGTGCCAAGTATTGGGTCAGTGTCGAGCACAGGGACGTTAACCTTATCACTTTTGAATCCAATATTTTCTCCCTGACTTTGAACTTAATTTTATTTGCGATACTTTCCCGACCTTACGACTCAGCGCCCCTCTTTATTCACAGCACGCGCGTGCGGTAGGCCCGGGTTCGATTCCCGACAGACCCCAACTTATTTGTATGTGTGGTGTGCACTGCACGATAAATAACGCAAGTTACAGCTTCGACTAAAAAGAGCGTATTTCGATAAGAAAATCAGTGGAGTTACGTTGTTTTTTATTCAGAGGTTAGAGTAGGGGTGGTGAGTGATTATTCGGCGTGTCGGCTGTCATAGTAGTTTTTTGATGGAAGAAGAGTTTGCTTGAAGCGTATATTACTAGTCAATAATAGATTCAGCATCTTCTTTCGTTTTGCATTGAACTCGTCAATTTTCAGCCAGCTATGTTAACCAGCCAATGATCTTTGGCGTTCGAAAATCCATTTGAATTTTTTAAATTCGAATCTTACTTTTTGCTTTTTCGTCGAAACTGCGAATATCCAGCCAGCTGTGCTAACCAACCACTTTCAGCGCAACGGCGTTCTAATTTTTAAAAATTCGAATCTTTTTTCATCGAACCCATCAATTTCCAGCCAGCTATCTAGCCATGAACTTCGGCGCATGCGGCCCCGACCTAATCCTCGTCTATTTACGGCCCCCCGATCGTAAAACTTATAAATAATAAACGTTCAGGGTAACGTAAGAATGCGTTCGGAGAGGGTGCTATTTTGTATAAAATGATAGCTGTTGGATAACGGTTAGAAGGAAATTAATAACGAAATAGCTGCTAAGGCTGCTGACTTTTTTACGCGATGTTGCGCACATAGTAGCTATAACAAGTGACGCAAACAGCATTTTTTTAAGTTTTGAAGTCTGAATACTGTGCCCTTTAAGTCTTTTTTGAGTGTACTAGTGCTTCGGAAAGATGAATGCCAAGAAAAATGCACTGCAAGAAAAGTTAATCAGTACAAAAGTAAAATTCTAGCTGCTATGAATTATACACAAATCATAATTGCAGTCGAAAAAGTTTTTAAAAGTCTTAAGCTAAAAACTGTTAAAAATAGTTATATTACATCGCGCCTGTATGGGATAAAAGAGAATATTTCACGTTTTATAGCCACTTCTGGCATTTATTTTTTTCAGCTTTTGAGTTAGCTGGTAGAATAGTGAGAGATTGCTAGCCTGTCGCCTAAAATGTACCTTAACCTTACTATAAATTTGTTAAAATAATTATGGCGGTACAACCGCCCAAATATCCACCCAGATACGATGCACAGATATTTAGTTTATACATACATGTGTATACTCCCGAAGATAAGAAGCGGTTGGGAGCTGAGCAGCGAAGTAAAAATAATAAGATACCCGATATACCCTCCCGTTTCACACCCTCGGAGACTTAATGCCTCCCAGCGTCATCATTTTTATGTCTAGTCGTTTTGTTTTGAAACAAAATCTAATCGGTTCCTCAAGTTTATAGAAAAAAAAAAACAAGATGTCGTAAAAGGCGTATGTTTAGGTATGCTGGCGATGGGCTAGCAACTTGTCGCTCTTACCTCGTCCATCTAAAATTACACAAAAAATAGGTACGAAACCTGAATTAGTCATGGTTTTGTCTAAGTAAGGTTTTGTATGCTCTACCTACCCCGGTTGGGAACATGGGCGTGATCATAATAATATCTAATTGATTTTGGTTAATTCAGAAGCTATTTTGACCTACACACGCATGAAGAGAAATTATGTATGTATGTATGTAACTCTTAAAAATATTGAGAAAGTGGGCGAGGCAATTTTTTTTCGAACCGGATCATGAGTCAAACTCTTCCTTAAACCTTTAGAACCAAGCGTGCATCGCGTCTGATCTGTTGCCATGACAACATTGACAGGGAAAACGGCATTCTCTCAACAAAAATGTCGTAATGACTAAGAAATATCTAAATTGGTGGCAACAAGACCCGTACCGTAACGACGTCGCCCCCGTAATTGTGTGTTTGTCTGTAAGCCGATATCACTTCAAAGACCTTTTTAATTTCGCTGACATTTGAAACTTTAGTGACGTACTTGAATAAAGACGTTGGGAACGAACGAGATAGGGGGCGTCGATTTTCGACACCAAGTTAAAAAAACACCATAGTGTATTTTCTTCAACTCGGTTTCAAAAATAGTGATGGGCTTCCGTACCTCTACTGTCGAAAGTTAACAACAAATTAACTTTAGTAAAGATTTTTTAAGATTAGCCTATAAAAAAATCTAAAAGAAGTTTAAAGGTAGGCGTCCACAGGTCCGCATCGCACGTATCGGACGCATCGCATTCATTCAGATAAATATATGGCGATGTGCGATGCGTACGATGCGGACAGGTGGACGCACTTGTATGAGTTCTATACAAAGAATATTACGATCCGTTGCGTGCGATATGTCCGATGCGTACGATACCGACAAGTGGACGCTTAGCTTAAGTTTCACTAATTCCATAAATAACACACCTTTTCTCTAATAATGTAACAGCGCCAAACCACTTGTATCCACGATGTAAATATTGTCGATTGTTTCGAGAATACTAAGTACTGTTCAACATTAAAATTGGGATTATTATGACATAATGTATTTCACAATTTAACATTTGTAATACATAGTGAATTTAGTGTCTCGAGTTAAAATAAATATTTTGAATGTTCACTCTGGATTAGATCAGATTAGATATTCAGCAAGCGGCAGTAAGTAATTTAAAAGTTTTCCTACATTACTAATACCTATAATTTTCACTCAAAAATACCCCGAGTGAAAGAATAAAGTTCAAAATTCAATAATATTTATAAACTTAGCCTAAGTAGGTACTTACGTTCAGTTTTATTTCCCAAGTGAATGGCCCGTTTCCATTCCGTGTCCACATTGCATCCATTTATAACCAGATTATAATTACCATTAAGATAATGTGTAATTTATAATAATGCATAGTGAATAGTATATCTCATGTTTACGAATAATGGCCGCCATATGTTAGTTAACATAGTTATGGAAAAATAGCTTTAAAGTTATGGCGATACGGTTGAAACTGTTTTAAACGTAGCAGGATTCTAAGCCAGTAAATTTAGACAAAATTAAGCTTTAACGGAGAAAGGTATGGTTGTGTTTAGTTTGTATGTCTAAGAGATTTTCAAGCAAATAAAACAACATCGATGCATCTTTCAGTGTTGTTTCTACTTTATACGAGTTTGTAAATTATGTCTATTAGTTTTTATTTGTACTATGATAATGCTCCCTAGATGGGACTATTTAAAATGAAATCTTCCAACATTTTTAGTTAATGTTCTAAACGTTAATCCAGAATAAGAGGTAAGTCACGTGGTGATTTGATATCAGAAAATTTTACACAGTATGGAAGGATTCGTGGTGAAATATTTGAATTCATACTGCCTCCAAGTACACGTGATGAAACAGAATTAAAAAATTAAAAAAAAAATTCACATAATGCATTTTTCAAACTTCGAAACCAGCCAGCGTTATAAGATAACATTTAAAAACAAAACTCTGGCAACAAACAGCCAATAAGTAGACGCTAGACGAAGTTCGCTTTTTAAATTTTTAAACCAGCCAAGCAAAAGTTTTTTTTTTCAGTACAGACACAGACAGTGTAAGCAAGCAGCCAGTACGTCATAATTTAAGCCCGACGCCGGTAAACATCCGTACAGCTTGTCAATGAAAATTAAACGTAGCAACCCTCTTTGTCACTAGCTCAGAGATCACACAAGCGCTCGTGACATTCTACCACTTTTCTCTTACATCCGCAACCATATTGAGAAAACTATACAGTTTGTTTTCGTGCGATTTTGCTTTTCAGTCAACAGGAATATTCTGATCTGTAATTCAAGGTGGTAAAGTTGCGTTTTCGGATTGTTTTGGTAGCTAAACGCAAAGATGAAGTTGTGCAACGTATGGAGAAACATTTCAGTGTATGCGACGTGCTTCGCAATTAGTTCTTCGCTATGTTCTTAATGAGAGATGTTCCTTGTTCTGATTAAATGCTATAAGTTATGATGTTTGGTTGCGATGTATGGGCGACCGTCTGTTGCGTTAAGTTGGTACTTCGTTATGAGTATTTGTGTCGAGTTTGGAATGATGTAAGCGTAAGTTCTATTTTGGTTCTCTTTGAAAATTAATTTCTCCGCATGTTTAAGAGCTACCATGTTGAAAATATTTCTAAAATTTCACCACGTTTTATACTCGAGTCTACGTGATGTATCATTGTTTAAACTTAATACATATTAAATCGCGCCTAAATGCCCAAATTGTATGCTAAATGCTGTGCCAAAATGGGGTAGGCAAGGTGTGCCCTGGCACAGGAGACACGATATAGACAACGACGTTAACTATTTTTTGTCCATTGTAGCCAGATATAAAATTTGAAATTTTGGAACGTTTTAAAAAAAAAAACAAGAATATACTTTTCACTATCACCAAGTCAGAATCTGACGATGAAATCCCAATGAAATCGAGGCTACCCTAATTTCTTACATGTACCTACGTATGCCACTTTTTTTCTTCCTAATTTGTATTTGGAGTGACCAGCTAAAAGCTTCCTTTCAGGAGTGTATTACCTGCCAACTTACCCTAAAAAAAAAAAGAAAAAGTGAATTGAACTTACCTCGAGCGTCTTATATTAACAACCACAGAGAAGCAAATATACCGTTAGATCTCTAGACTCAATAGAACCGCACTCGTGAAATCTTCGATTACTTTCTATGAGACTCATCTTACTTAAGCTTAAGCTATCGGTTCGTTGCGATAAAATTGAGACGCTTTACGGTATAGTTCGCACACAGGCGTGGTTAGATAAATCCTTGGATGCATCTCCTTGAGCCCGTACTACGGTTTCTGTTCGAGTATGTTTCGATGAGGAAGAAAGTAATCTTGGCCAGTTAAAAAAGGAATTACTGGTAAGTCTCTGTTCAAAGGATTCTTTAGATTTATCAGTGAATTTGAAATAGATGCTGCCTTGTAAAATTTATACGTTAATTAGCTTAGTTTTTATTTTGTGCGTAACTGGCGCAGCCGGTAGGATATTGTGTTTAATATACCAAGCTACACGTATCATTTTAGATTTTAAGTAAAATCAAATACTACAATTTTATTTCTGTAGTCACTTTTTGTGACATCCGCTTAGAGAAGTGTAATTGAATAGACGTCACACGAGACTATTTAGCTTATTAAATAAATGTTTTAGTGTCTTATTGGCTTATGTGTATATTATATTGTATTCAAATTCAAAAATAAGTCACCTGGATAAAAGTGAAATGAGTCGCATTCGAGTGCATTCAATCGAGAACAACGCGTAAGAAACCCATAAACATGGGGTAAACACTATAAACATCCCCAATTTTACAACCTGCAGGGGAAGGGGCCATTTGCATACAATGCACGTATTTGCCATTTAAATTTAAATGGATTTAAGTTTAACATAAATAATAGAGTTTAGATTAACCTGGGCTGAGGCGTAACGTCTTGTTTAGGTAATTAAAGTACCTAAGGTAAGTTTAATTATAAGCAGATGCTTAATCATTTTGTTATTTGTAAAGTCGCATATGATTCCAAGCACATTGATGCGTTATTTCCTCGTATAGCAGCTATTTTTCAGATGATAATGCTTTACAATCGATGATACATTGTGTTCTTCTCAGTAAGGAATTGTAATTGAATTATTATCGAACGGCAAAAAATCGTCTAGTTCTTTTATAACAGCGCCATCAAAATTTTGACGAACACAGTATGAAGTGTGGACTCGTAAATAAACTTTATCTACATCCATAAATATCATAATGTGTCTATACGTATATGTATGTACAGACGTGTCGTAATAAGCAAACTAGCCGCATCGTACGTTTTAGGTGCATTGTTAAATTGGTATCAATTTTTGATGGCATCCGAATTTCGAACATTTTAAAACAGATGACGATAGACGGAAGAAAATAAATTATTTCACATTTGGAACACGTGGTTGGCGCGGTTGGCGATGCGAGCTCGCGACGCCGATGCTCAATTGTTTGTGGATTCAGTTTTGCCGCCATTTTCGCCATTCTTTGTACGCCAAATAAAATATTATCGTTAAATATTCTTGCACATAATTATTTTAAAAAAAATACTAGAACCAAGTAAAGTTCTAACCAATAAAATTGATTCCTGACCCATCATAGAACCTATTAACAGAGAACTTCATAGTGCGACATTGCACTGCTCGACAAAGGAAATGTTTATTACATTTATTGTGACAACGTTCTGCGGCCAAAAATCTATTGGTTCCACTGTAACTAATCCTCACTCCTCAAAACCTTGCCAGGGTAGACGCCGGAAACTACACGTGTGGTAGTCAAAACCGCCAACTTTACCTATCTCCTAAACAATGCATACTAACTTCAGACTCAATAAACCTCTTTTACACTTTTACACGACCTCCCAATACCTATTGAAGGCACTTTCCCAACTCGATTGAAAGTATTGAAACCGAGCCGCCTGTTCGGGCCGCGGGCCGCAGTTCGTATTCAAGTCACGGGCGACCACGACCTACGCTTGACTATCCACACGTACCTCGCAGGGGCTCTAAGGTATTTGGGTTCGATATCTGTTATTTTCTGTTGATTTTGGTTGTTTAAGCGACGCAAAAGGATGTCTGCATGTGAAATCTTAGCTCTCAAATGGATCCAGTTTACTTGTTTTCCTGTCCTTTTCTGAAGTGTTTTAGATCGTGGCAGGTATAGAGGCAGCGCAGACGACAGGCTGTTTGTGCGATCGAGTCTGCGGCGCACAAAAAGTTTGCGTGGATTGTATGTATTGTGCGCCGGACTTTTGCGCGTCGTGTGAGTTACTGCATATTCCATAGGTTCTTTTTTCACAGACTATAAAGTCCGTCGCGGATAGTCAGTCGTCTGCACAGGGCCATAGTCTATCACGCGACTTGACTCATGCCTTTGGGCTTAGTTAGACGGTTGAGTAGAAGTTTCTTTTAGGTATTATTGTAGTTTGAAACATAATGTCCAGGTTAATTTTACAATAAACATTACTAAAAATATTTATTCGTGTTATGTCGAGTTTAGAATAAAACCTCTCCATGTTTTTCGTAGGTGTTGTAAGAGGTATTTTTAAGACTTTAGTTACAGTCTGGGGAAGATTGTGAATATTATTGGTTTTCTTACTTTTATTAGAAAAAGTATGAAACTTAGAAGAGTAGGAAAAACTTCATAAACGCGCAGCTGGTATACGTCAGCCATTTTAGATATTGCTTCTCACTTTTAAAATGGTAGACTGAAAGAAAATCTTTAGCATACCTACTGTTGGTAAATGTAATATAATGGCAGCACGTCTCTACTTCTGCAAAGAAGAAAAGCAAAGAATGATAATAAATTCTAAGTTAAATTTAAATTCTTGTCCACAAAAGTACTAGGGCGACAAAAGTTGTGCGAAGCTCTCAGTCAACAGTCTAAGACGAGTTGCTGAATGCAAGATGTCTGCTCATCTATTTTAGTACTTGGTAACAGTTTAATTTATTTGCTTCTTGTTTGTAAACAAGAAAACGATAGAATCGTGTTTATTTACTTACATACAATATAGTGTTTTACACGATGCTTTATAGTAATTTTAACTTATGTAGATAATTCGGAAATATAAACTTTAAACATGTCAAATGGCTGTCTCCTCATAAGGAAAAAATAGCAGCATATATATTTCCATGTCTTTCTTACTAATCGTAAGATAAGAACATAACTAAACTGCGAAATGCATCTCCCGTAGTAACTTGTCATGTACCTACATTATGATACTAAATTCAATCACAAACTGTCGACGGACGAGATTTCCCCATTTTTTTTTAACATCTCCCAGACAGACACAAAACACTCTTGAAAATCCTAACAAATTGCTACCCGCCACAAAACCACGTAAACCAATAACGGGTAATCCCAGGGCCCGGTATTAGAGAGCTCAGACATATTACCTCAAACAGATCCCCACCAGTCAATCCCACAAGCCTGCGGATCCCCACTTCGTAGTGGCGAAAATTGGCGAATCTTCTAGAACGTCTGCGAAGTCTGTTTGTCTGGGGATTTTGAAATAGTGCTGTGATTTGTTTTGTTGCGCGTTGTAAATAAATTAAGTTAGGAGGAGCACGCGGAAAACAGACAAGAACTTTTTGCTATTTTTGGTGAGATAAAGTAAGTATTAGTGATGAGTTTGCTAGCCTGTCGCCTAAGACGTGTATAAATCTATTTTCCTTCGTCGCCTCTTACGATATCCTCAGGAGAAATGGAGAGGTATTATTATAAACCCAACGCCACACGAGAAGTAATAAAAGATGACAAATAAGTTTCTACTCTGGACTTTTTTAACAAAGTAAATTTCTTATTTGAACAGTGATTCCATTACACGGCATTGACGGCCGGATAGCCCAGCGGTTAGAGAACCTGACTGTGAAGCTTAAGGTTCCGGGTTCGATCCCCGGTCGGGGCAGATGTTTGTATGATGAATACGAATGTTTGCTTTCGAGTCTTGGATGTTTATCTATATAATATATAAGTAAGTTTATCCGTTGTCTAGGACTAGGTGATTGGTGTAAGAATTGTCCAGTGATATTTAGTTATTATTTATTATTATTTATTATATCTGTGTTAATGTAGTGTCAGTTACTGTTAAAGATACAGGCACAAACTTTCATTCAGTAGCTACCATATTATGGAACCTTATCGAAGGAGAAGTTTCACAATATTCCTTGTCATGCAATGACACTACTACAAAACCTTACTTCACGATAACTATCTTGACATTTAGTTACTTAAAGTAGCCAAATACTTTACAGATAGATGCACAACATCCGAGTGTAATCGCCATATTTATTCCATACAATTATTCATAGCAACGCCCCAACTCACCTACGTTTTAATTAATGAAAATGGAAGAAAAACAATTTATTTCAACAGTTGCTTATCTACGAATGGCTGAAGCAAAATGAGGCAAGGAATGAAAAGGCAAGAGGCAAGAGGCAAGAATAATATTGTGATGGGTAGCATGCCGTTGCCTTTGACGGGACGTGACATTCCGGCATACTATAATGCAGCACCCAACAATGAGAAGAGGAATATCTTGGCGTTTGTTGCATGACTGTTCTAGAAGTTGCGTTTCTGAGTAACCTTTTGAATTTTGTGTTGAATGTTGGGAAGGAAAATTTGGAAACTTTTTTGACATTTGGCCGCGGAAAAAAAAAATTGTGTTTTGGCTAGAAGGAAAAACAGTGTCTTAGAATACTTTGTAAAAACTTCGCACGCGCCTAAGTATGTCCTTTATTCAAGCAAATTACTACTAAGTATAGTAGAAATTAAGGGCAACAGTTTCTTTGGAGATGTCACTTTATGACGTAAGTTGTTGAAGTGTGGCAACCATTTTGTGTAGTAAAAAAATATTCTAAGCACCATAGGAAAAATGTAATGTAGTTTATGTTTAAGAAATGTATGTTTCAGGTAGCGTAAGTTTTTATAAGACTATGTTCCAATGGCCAGTATGGAAAAAAAATGTTTCTTTCAATCAAACTAACACCTCAAATAACTACTTGTCCTATTTTCCTGACTATTACTGAGAGTGAACTTTTTCTTATTTGACATTCACAATGATATTATTCACGTTGACTTTGTTAAGTAGGTATTATTATTATGGGGCCAAAATTTTGGAAAACCCTGAAGAAAACCGCCTCTTACAACCCTCTTTATTCCTAAGACGTATTCCCATCTTCTATCTTGTTTTATAAATAAGTAAATACATCGAAAGCCATGCATAAAACCCTGGCTGAATGCACCCCCGCCCTCAAATCAGGGTGCATCCCTAGCATACCCTAGCCCAAGATATATGATTTTAATAATCGCCAAGATTACAGTAAGGAGGGACCCGGCGGATTCTTTTCGAGTGTCCCTTGGAGAATCATGTTAGGTATTGTTCCCTATTTGACTGAGTTCGTTTCGGCATCTGTAAAATAAAGTCTTAAGAAATAATATTTTAAGAGAGTAAAAAGCCACTTTGATGTTGAGATTTTTTTTTACTTAAGCAATAAAATGAGATAAACTAAGATTTTTTTTCCGTTTCCTTTAGGGTCACTGAAGTGTACTTCCGTTAGTTGGATTATGTATGTTTTAGTTTCAGTAATTTCATTTTTTGTGGATTTCTAAATGGCTTAACAAATTCGTAGCGAGTGGAACAAAGTAGTCTCTGCCTACCCCTGTGGGAAAGAGGCGTGACGATATGTATGTATGTAGGTATGTATTAACAAATTCTTGTCAAATTTTCAAACCGCGATTATCACTTAAAAACGAGCAGATATTTTTTCCTAAACATTTCTAAAGAACAGAAAGCACCTCAGCCTGCTCGGCATTTGTTATCAGCACCATAGGCTGTAAATTTTTATTAAATCAATCTTGTGAGTAGTTTTTGTGCAACAACATCCTAAGATCACATCTACCCATCCACTCAAACTGTAGCATTTCCAATATTAGCAGTTAAAAATAATTTTATGATTAGGTAAATTACGTGCCCGAATGAATTGACCAGACGGGATCGAGCCCTCGTCCGGCCTGAGAAATCGTCCCCGAGCTATTTCATTTGTGAGGGCACTTGATATATGCCAAGTCCTTGTATTCAAAGAAACCTTTTCAGTGAAGGAATTCCTTTTATTTCGGACTCCTAAGGATCGCCTCGAGACTAGGGAGATGTGGCGTGCTAGTTTTTTTCTGGAATCAAAGCGTAGGTGTATAATTTGTCATTATTTTACAGAACTTGTGTCGCACATACATACAGTCATGCCTGTATTTCCAAACGGTACTACATAGACGAAATCATAAGTATTTCGCGCTTCGCTTAGTTTCAAGCGGTATAACAGTGAGAGATTGCTAGCCTATCGCCTAAACTATGCCTAAGCCTAAAGAAAAGGAAATATCGTTAGACGACTTTCACGCCTCTTAGTGGAGAGGAGTTATAATCCGCATGTCAAGGATCCTTGATGAACTTGACAACTTAGAGAAACTTATGGTTGTTGGGAAAATGGACGGCAAACGACGACGTGGTAGGTCTCCTACTCGATGGTCAGATCAGGTAGCTCTCACAGGCCTCACAGTGACGAGCGCCGTGAAGAAAGCAGAGAACAAGATAGAGTGGAAGTAATTGATGACAGAGGTCATCAATCACTTTCAAGAAGGTCACGATCTTCAGCAATTAAGTCAATCGGAATATCTACCGGTTTTCCTATATTTTCTTCGTTTATTTTGCTGTCTCGCGTTTAACCAGCTCCTTCAGTTTCAATATCACCAGCATCTTGCGACAACCGCGGAGTGACAAGTCGTTAGTTGGCCGACGGATGCGGTATCTTAATAACCGGTTATTAGTTCAGCCTGCCTCTGTCTAATTTTGAACGCGCGAGACAAGTGGTTGGTTCACAGCGCGGAGTGACGCGGATTAAGTTTTCGTGAAGCTTTAGATATTGCTGTAACAAACTGTTAGTTAAATGACCATAAGTTAGAAGTTTAAAGTAAAACCGCGAATTGTTGAGCCACTTACCTATTCGTAACTTGGTCGTGTAATACTAATCCAATAGCTAACATCTAGTCCGTCTCATGGGTCATTAATTACACGTCTAAATTGCGAACAGTGGCAAGTGGCTCATAATTGCAAGTTCATTGGAAATATAAAAATCGAGACACCCGATCTTTAAATCTAGAGCCTAATTTAAGCTACTAATATTAATAGGAATTGTTTCTTACCTTAGTAGTGTAGTAAGTCAAAGATTTGGGACCATTAATTTTGTTACGGTGTAATCTACTACTTTTTTTTTGACTACCTCTCTACCTCAGCGACAGGGCCATTCGCATAATTATTAGACTGCTGTCATTAGGACCGCAAAAAGACAATGTTCTCTCAAAACTGAAATAAAAACTTTACTAACTTTACAAAAATCTGACGGTACAACAAACAGCGTGAACTAAAACAGTCCAGTAAAACGTGACCAAATAAAAACGTAAATTTTGGCTTAAGTAATTTCAGAGCTGAAATTGTTCAGCAAAAAACGAACTAGCACGAGAGATAGCGTACTTCCGCTGCAGTTTATTGTATGAGATATGTAATTAAACGTCGTCTAGCTCCCGACGAGCTATAATTTTGAGCTAGATAAACATATATCTTAGGATATCTATTTAGAGCTCCTTCGTGGTAAGGTGATTTGAATGAGCGAATTACAATTAAAATAATTCATTCACTTCTTTCGTGGACTTGTTGTAACTTGGCATAAAGACATACACACACATAAATGGGGTAGAGTATGAAAAACGTGACATAGTCTAAACCAATACTATTCCATGTGGCCACGATTCCTATTAAACCTATTTCCTTAATCCGTTTCTTACGAGATCTACAGAAGAAATAAACAGGTATTATTCTAAACCCGATACCACATGACCACTCGGAAAACACATAACAACATTTCTAACCTGGCCCTCAAAATTTTAACACACTTAACCGCAAGAAAAACTAATGGAAAACACATAACAACATTTCTAACCTGGCCCTCAAAATTTTAACACACTTAACCGCAAGAACACCTAATCTATCCACCAACTTCAGAAGAGCTATTCTCAAAAGCACCTTAGGTGATACAGGGATCACCGTTACAGCCTGACAGGGCAAGCTAGCATAACCAGACCGCCCAATTAGAGAAGTCTGTGGGATAAGGTTATTAAATTACCACGTACGGGAGTGTAAGTAATGCTAGGAAATGCACGGTCATGACGTTGTCCAGACTGTGCTGTATAACTGGAAGTTAGCTGTATAGTTGCTGTAATAGAGTATATTCGAGCGGTGATACTGTTGCTATGGAAGATTGGCATCACATTTTTGAAATGTAATTTTTGCTTGCGACAGTTTTGTTGGCATTGATATCACGAGAACTGTTACTTAGCTGCTTTTTTAGAGAATCGCCTGGTAAGTGTGAGCATTTTATAGATTACAGACTTACATACATACAATAACGTCTTTGTTTCCAAATGGGGTAGGCAGTGCACACGATACGTAGATAATAACGCGACTATTTCAAGCTTTTCAAGCACTTCTAGCATAATTTTAGGTTTAACATCAAACGGAAGAGGTATAGTACTATACTACTTAGTGACAAGTTGCTAGCCTGTCGTCTAAAAAGCATGCCTAAACCTATTTCCTAAGTCGCCTCTTACGATATCCACGAAGTTAAATGGATAACAAGCACAAACGTGCTGTTTTATTTTATTTTTATGTTTGTCATGCAAAATTAATCACAATTAGGTAGATTGCATGAAAATATTGATCATCACTCTCTGCATCTGCTCTCATTACTCTCTGAAGTCCAATCTAATTGAAAGTCCAAAACAACGCACTGTTATTGTATCATGCGACGGCAAAGCCAGAGTCTGCTCTGTGACAAATTACAGTACGTTTTTACGTCAATATCGCCCGCGGGCAACCCGACAAAGCTTTGTGAATATCGTTTTTGTGGCACTATAAAAGGCCGCAAATGGCACTTTGCCGAACGCACTGCTGACGTATTGTGTGCTGTGGTTTGGCTTTATTAGTGGCGAATATGCAGCCTTATTATGTATAGGTGGTTTAGATGTTTAGGGTTTGTGTTTGGTGTTTTTGATAATGTCGAATGTGAATTTATTTAATTAAGGATACTGTTGTGTACTTAGTTTAGATTACGTAAAACATACAATTTTTATTAGGGTTCCGTACCCTAAGGGTAAAAACGGGACCCTATTACTGAGACTTCGCTGTCTGTCCGTCCGTCCGTCTGTCCGTCCGTCTGTCTGTCACCAGGCTGTATCTCACGAACCGTGAGAGCTAGAGAGTTGAAATTTTCACAGATGATGTATTTCTGTTGCCGCTATAACAACAAATACCAAAATTAAAATAATTATAATAATTAAGGGGGGCTCCCATACAGAAAACGTGTTTTTTTTTGCTATTTTAGATCTATTTAAATAACTGTAACAGGTAAATACTTGAAATGCTCACAGAATATTTAATTAAATATTTACTGTAAAATAAAATAATTAAAATAAAATAAAATTAGTATTTAAGGGGGGCTCCCATACAAAAAACGTTATTTTTTTTGCTATTTTGGATCTCTTTAAATAACTGTAACAGGTAAATACTTGAAATTCTCACAGAATATTTAATTAAATATTTACTTTAAAAAGAAATAATTAAAATAAAATAAAATTAATATTTAAGGGGGGCTCCCATACAAAAAACCAATTTTTTTGCTGTTTTAGGTCTATTTAAATAATTGTAACAGCTAAATACTTGAAATGCTTACAGAATGTTTAATTAAATATCTACTTAAAAAATAAATAATTAAATAGAAATAAAATTAGTATTTAAGGGGGCTCCCATACAAAAATTCTGATTTTTTGCAGTTTTTGGTACGGAACCCTACGTGCGCGAGTCCGACTCGCACTTGGCCGGTTTATTTTAAAATGTAATAATACAAGATGTTTTTAAAATAAAGTATCATTTATTTTTATACAAATAATCTGTTGTAACATTTTGATAATAAGGACCTTCTAGTTTACTGAAAATATATAACATAAACATCATAAACATAGATATTACATAGAAAAAACCATGACTATTCCTCGTTTCATATCCATTTTCGGCATAATTTTAAGTAGGTAGGTATTAAAAAGAATGGTTTACTCACTTAAACTTTATTTAACTTGAAATTCAAAGTCTCCGTATTGGCGCTCAATCGTACGTCAATTGTTACTTTTTTCTAAACGACGCGCTAGGGATGTGCGTCACTTGTAGTGATGCGCCTCGACCTAACGCGAACCGTAACAGTATAAATTTAATATATGTATATGTAGATGAAAAAGTGACAGGATGCTACCCGGTCACCTCATGCATACTTAAACCTATTTATGTGTGGATATGTCTCCCCGTGCTGTATCATAATTAGAATTATACCTCTCCATTTCTTCACTTCAAGTCGTAAGAGGCGATTTTACGAGAAATCTTGTCTTTAAAGTTAACCTTTACAAACTTAGAGTCTGTTTAATTCAAGCGATGCACCCTCGAGACAGTGCTTAGTTATGAACGGTTCAGAACAGCTCCCTGCAACTTGCAGCACTTTGAGATTGTTTGCAGACTAACTGCAGCTCGAATTATTAGCTGTTGGAATTTATTTTTCTACTGTTTGTTTCTTTGTAATGCTTGTAGGAACTTGCGTCATCAATCAGTGTTTTTGAACGTGCGGAAAAGTTGCCATTAGTTGAAAAGGAACTGGAGTTTTGAAACACTGCGGAGTTATGTGATGGGATCGAAAATAGTACGTGAAGAAATAAGTGAAAGAAAGTATAAATTGCACATCTGATTGCGGGTCTTACAGATTTTGTAGTTGCTACATAAGCCGCTTGACGGCTGAAATTGGGATGTATTGCCATAATTAAAAACATAGGTACTACCAAAAATCCCTTATATTATTATCCTAATGTGATTGTGATTATAACGGATGGATGGGTGGTTTTAAGGATTTTTTATTTAATAAGTAAACATATTAAGTAAATAAATTATTATATGTATCAACGGCGCAATACTTGCTCTCTTACTATCTTATGTTAAAAGTATGGGAGAGATCGCTTCGTAGGCAGCCATTGTTGTTGTGGTTATAACTTTCTCAAATTAAAAACTGCCTACGTTGAAATGTGCTTACAAGCTATAATTATGACGCTTAAGACACTTTACGATAGGTATTTGATCTACTTGAGATTCGATTTGAAACATTCTCATCTTTGAAAATGGACGTAGATCCAAGTAATTTGTTCGGAGCATCCTAAAACAAAATGAAACAACCAATATCTATGCAACTAACGTAAATAAAGGTACCAACTAACGCAGTATACACACCACGGACCCCAAATACTCGCGTAACGTCGTAGTAACTAGAGTTTAAAACACAAACGGAACCCGGAACGGTATAATGCAATTGTCATGCAAATCCCTTGAATTAATTGCAGTTCGCTTTTTTACGACCTCTATTGCAGCGGGAGGTGAATTAAAAACGTGGTTGGTTGGTTCTGAAAATAGATGGCGCTGTTTGTAAATTTGATTTTGCATCTAAACGCACTGACATTGGAAGCGGGGCGGCGCGGTGTGACGGTGTATATACATCACGCCTGTATTCCCTAAAGGGGTAGGCAGAGCGCATGAAACGCTACATAGACAAAACCATGGCTATTTCAAGTTACGTGGCCACTTCTAGCAATAGTGAAATAACGGAACTACTCACGTTTTTTATACCGGAAAGGGCGGTTGCACGCAATGCGCGTCTCGCTGCCGTGGCGCATAGCTCCAAATGATGGGTCACGTATTGACCCGAAACATGTCGAGCTGATCCCAGTATAAAAAACGTGAGTAGTTCCGTTATTTCACTATGAATGATTCTCTCTTTTTTATGTTTAAAATACTTCTAGCATATTTTTGTAGGTTTTGAGTTGGCAGGTTTATAGTTACAGGTTGCTAGCCTGTCGCCTAAAATAGACCTTAACCTACCTTAGTTGCCTCTTACTACATCTACGGAAGAAACGAAGAGGTATTATTCCAAACCCGACACCACACAGATAAAAACAACATGATAAAAGATTGAAAATAAAAGCGAAAAGAATTCCCTTCCTCACCTAATCTTTTAAACTTTCATCCCCAAACCACTTTTTATCCTAATACTAATTCATATCATCGCCAATAGGGTGACCATGCCAGTCAGGTGTGCGGAACGGCGGCCCGTTCACCGTATTGCTGTTTATTACGTCCATATTTCAGCACCCCTGCAAGACGGGACCCTACTTGATTTGCATCTGACTACCTACGTAATAACGGTACCCTATTTTTGAGGAATTCTTTCACGAAAATTCTGGATGCAAATTTTGAAATGCCGATCCGTCTTTTGTTTCAATTTGGGCGTAAATCAGCTTGGCTTATTAGTAATTTTGACGGGTGGATGGATATTATGTCGGTAATTGGGACAAGGTGCCGATATTGAGGAAATTAGATAGGTACAGCAGGAAAATTAGTAGACGGAAGCGATAATGGTAATTCATGAAAATTTTGTTTTAAATCTTACCTAAACGTGCAGTCACGAACCGGGATTGTTGAGCCACTTGCCACTGTTCGCAATTTAGACGTGTAATCAATGACCGATGTGATAGACTAGGTGGTCAGCTATTGGATTACCATTACACGACCAAGTTACAAACATAGGTAAGTGGCTCAACAATCCCTGTTTGCGATGGTACCTACAGTGTTTCACAAAGGTGTTGAACCAGAGTAGTTAGAATAGTGAACCTACAAGTTTAAACATTTTGTTCTTGTATTGTCGCACAAGAACACTAATACAATAAG
Source organism: Adoxophyes honmai (assembly GCA_005406045.1). NCBI lineage: Eukaryota > Metazoa > Arthropoda > Insecta > Lepidoptera > Tortricidae > Adoxophyes > Adoxophyes honmai. The sequence continues at coordinate 20,268 of BHDV01003211.1, read as the reverse complement.
TACCAAATTAATAGACCATTCCCAATTGCTCCATTCTTGTTCTGACTTCCGGTAATGCATCGATTGACAGACGCGGGCCACCCGCAGAGGCCGTCGCCCACTTGATGCACCAATCACCGACAATAATGTACCATTTACTGACTAAGGCGACCACGTTAAACTAATTTGCTGAGGGTCTTACTTCCTGTGGTGAACGCTGTAAGGACAATTGATGGGAATTAGGTAGCAGTTCGTTACCAAGTGTGAAAAAACGTTTTAATAATTTCATTATTTTCTTCTTTACAGGTAATTTCATACATTTTTGCCACATCTTTACGTCCTGCAAGTTATAAGCTGTAAGTACTGTAACTACTGACTGTATGATATCTAGTGTTTACTTTACTTAAGGCTGATTTAACTAGACGAGATTTTATGTCTACGTGGGACTTAATCACGGTATTTTTAAATACCTCTCGACGTTTCGGCCGCGTTACAGCGACCGTGGTCGAAAGTTTAATACAGTATTTACCTATTTACTCAGAGTCTTAGAAATATGTATACTTCACTTTTAACATGGACACTATACACCATTGTGGCCGTTATGAAAATTAGGCTAGCCGCAGACTTCTCAGAGTAATTGAAACCATACCAAATTTAACAAAACAAAGGCATCTAATTAAAACTACGTACAATTCGAACTTCAAAAAACGCACCAAACTAAAATGGGACGAGAATGGGTCCCCAACAAATAACAAGCGCACTTTAAACTCGGCAAATGTCTCGTCTAGACTTCAGGTGTTGAATTCTCTGGGGCTGCTTTTAGCCATTAAAATACCCCTGTAGCAGGCTACTTCCGTCAATTGAGGGGACTGCCTTTTTGCGTCGCGGTTGCTAATGGTCTACAAATATTGTTTAGATAGATGCTTTCTTAGAGACGCTTGAATGTGTTTTGGTCTAGGTTTGATATTGAAATCGAATCAGTAAGAATTTTTTAGGTACCGTGCTCTTGCTATTTTTTTTTATAAAAATTAAAAAAGTACAATAAGCCCTAAATAAGTTTGTCAGCGGTAAAAAATGCCTTTCCAGCCTCTTTATCATCTCCTAGTCCTACAAAAACAACTTAAAACCATTCAAAAATATGGTTCTGTGGCATACTGGCACGTTAGACAATTTCTAATTAAGAGTTAGCCAAGCCTAATACTCATTGAAAGAGCCTACCCCCTTTTGACAGACAAAAAAAAACGATTTTCAAAATCGGAACGCTCCCAAATTTTCCGGACACAAATTTTAATAAAGCAGACAGCAATGCAGTATGCAGCTTGTAGCCATTGGCACCCTTCCCTTTGTTTGCATAAGTCACTAAACGCACCCCTTCTAATGAAAACCTGAGGGAAAATTCGGGAAAACTGAAAATAATAGAGGGTGCCTTGATGGTGTGATGGTTAAATACAGGATGTTTTAAAACGCTGCTGCGGTGCCATCTGGTGGCCGTAAATTGCATTAGTTTGTGTTTTTTAATTAATAAAAAATAATAGCTTGTTTCTCAGTTTTTAAAGTTTACCAGAATTGATTTTTATCAAATAAAAATAAAAAATTTAGCACGATCAATATACATTGAAGAGCGAAAGAAATCTTACATCTCTAAGTGAAATAGAAGTCCGAAACGAGCTAATGTCATTTAAAAAACATTGGTAGGTAATTCCAATTATGCAGCTCAAAATTTGAACTTGAAAACAGAGAAAAACATATTCCAATTGAAGCTTCGACAATTAAACTTCAAAAGGCACCCTATACAAAACAAAGGATACACTCTAAATTCAAAAGTGGCGTTGCCTCAAATTGGGCAAAATTCAAAGTTGTATGCAGATTCCCGACAGATGTCGCCACCCTCCGATTATCGTATGCAGATTAAGTGGAGCACCCCCTAACGCATTTAGGTACCTGAGTTAGCCCTAAAACGAATTTACCGAAATACTGAATAATTTTGCCGCCATTTGCATTTTAAATCGAAAGTTTGGGTTGATCGCAATTTAAAGTTTTTTTTAATTAGGCATTTGGAATTATGTAAGAAAGTAAAGGCAAAGTAAGAACAATAAATAGCCAGCGCTCGATGCTGTAAAATACAGTTTGGATAATTAAAGATATATGAATTTTCAAAACTACAATGTCAAACGCTAATATTTTTATAAGTAAACTCCTATATTTTTATACTCAGTTAATATTAATAGATTTAAAATCCTACGTAGATGTAAGTTAGTAATTGAATATTTCTAATATAAATGTCCGACACAAACACAATATAAATATTGTTATGGAATAAACTACTGCACTATTGTACTATAGTTAATATCATACTTTCGTTAACCTTGACATAAAAATACCATACTACAGTCCCCGGCATTTAACGTGACAATATTTTAAATGGTGGGGGTAAGTTCACATATATCACTTTTCCATGGCAAAAGCCTCAAACCTTTATATTACCGTTAGCTTTCAAAATAACATAGCCAATAGCTCTCCAATTACATACAAATTCACATAAGTCCACATTTCACTAACATACATGATTCGTCCGAGACCATCTACAATCTACATACACATCTCAAACACCTACTAAAGTTTATGAAACCTTTTGTAGGGTTACCACACGTTTGCGTCCAACCAGATCCCTCCTGATTTCCTGCGAATAATTAAAAATTCCGTACATTAAGTATACATATAAAGACATACGTAGGTCGTACATGCGAAACATCACATAGACTAAACAATTCAGAATAATTTTAGGATTTAAGTTAGGTATAAGAGAAATGTGACAGATGTCCTGTCGCCTAAAATGTTCCTTAATCTGTTTCCTTAGGCGTCTCTTACCACATCCACGTAAGAAATTGAGAGATGTAATTGTAAACCCGAAACGTGTAAAATGACAGTTGACAAACTTCATTTTATTTCAAAATTTACAAAAGTATTGCTGTGTGATGTCGTGTTTAGAATAACAACCCCTCGATTTCTTCCCTGGATGTCGTAATCGACTAAAGAAAGAATTTTACGACAATTTTAGACAGCAGAAAAACAGAAATTTTGCCTGTGTGGCGTTCGTGTGATCTGTCTACCTTATTTGCGAACACAGGCAAGATTTAAGTACGATTACAAAAAAAGTCATTTTAATTTCGTTGTCTAATCTGTGGCTTGAGATGGCAACCCTAAACATCCTGACTACAGGTAACTTACGTCATCATTTATTGAAGCGTGCGTAAAACTCCCTTCCCCTAATTTGGGTAATTATTTGAGCAGGGAATCCGCTACTCAAATATTGAAGGCATCCTTTGAAGTGGAGAAGTTGCCAGTTGTAAATAATGATGGGTAAAGTATCAAGTTGCTGTTTGGGCGAGAAGCGTCATTAGTTGATGATTTTAGAATTGTTTACAAATGATAAATATGTAAGACTTTAAATATGGTGGTGTTAAACGTAAAATTACAGTGAGACTGAATGTGATGGCGAAACTGTGGGTAGTGAGAGTCTCAGTTGCGGCAAGCAAACCAAGGAACGTTGTCCCTGATTATGAGTCGCGAATTGCCCCGATACAAGTCGAATAAATCTCGACATAGATAAAAGTGTATCTGAATCTTTAAATTAAACTATAAGATTGTGTAACTTCAAGAATAATTTTCAAAAACAGATGAAAGAAGAAGTATAGTGGCAGATCGCTAGCCTGTCCCCTAAAGTATAGCTACACCTGTTTCTTTTGCCGCCTAGAAATGAAGAGGTCTTATTCTATACCAACACCACACAGGCAATTAACTGTTTTTTCGGGTTGGGTTCGTAAGGACTAGATTGCATAACGACTTTATAAGCAAAACGTCTTTGTTGCATAAGGTCTTAGTAAGCACAATGTCTTTTTTGTAGAATGCCCTAGTGAGTAGAATGTCTTAGTTGTTCGATCGACAACTATAGCATAACGCCCGAAGTTGCAAAACGGCTAATAGAGTTTACGTCCAAGTTATTAATAAGTCTTGATTGTAAAACGACGCATAAGGAAAAGTGTCTAGATAGCATATGGTCTTGTTAGCGAAATGTCATTATTATTATCTTTTTAGACATTTAGCTACCAAGACCTTAAGCAACTAAGACGTTTTGGTTATAGAGTCGTTATGCAATCTAGTCCTTACAAACCCAACCCGTTTTTTCAAACTGCTAAATAAAACAAAATACATGAAACTCATAGAAAACTAAATAGACACAATTACCCATTTTAACCAAAGACATGGATACCCTATTAAATATTCCCGAATTTCACCTGCCCAAAAACAATTCTAAAGTGACGCTTCCCGTAGCACGATCCTCAAACGGATGGCTCGTCTCTACAAACGTTGTGTCAGTGTAAGGTGCAAAATAAACACGACGTTACACCCTTTAAATGCTCTGTAAAGGATTTCACGCCCCAGAGAGTGACGACGGATGAAAAGAATTTGTTAAAATGTTTTCGTACTTGTTAATTCTGCTACAGAATTTAGGTTCTGAAAAGTGAAAGGATGTTGGGAAGAATTGATTTTACTGTAAAACCGTTGATAAGTCCGCAGTTGTAATTGAATTTTGTCCTTCTTTTAACTTTTTTTATCCCATATGGTTGCTAGCCTGTCGCCTAAAACATACCTCTGTACCTCAAGTTATTTCCTTAGCCGCTTCTTACAACATCCACGAAAGCAATGACGATGTTTTATTCTAAATCCGATACTCCACACTTACTAAAGGTTAAGTAAGCCTTTTGTAATAAATACCTCATGGTTATTTCATTTGTAGATAGGTTTATCGCATCCTCTCCTTAACATCTGGCTTTCATATCACTTAAGAGCCGTCTTCCGAACAATAGCCCGAACTCTATAGAAGTTATAGTGATGAAGCTTCATTGTCAAGGAACTTCGCAGACGTCTCGAAATGCCGTCAACCGCATTATATTAAAATTCCATTCGAAATACAAATGTTTGCTTCATTTGTTTTTTTTATTGAAGGTTTCGGTTAGCGAATTGAGATGCATCTGGCCGGTATTATTCTTGTGCAAGTTTAAAAAGTTAGAATTTTAAAATCAAGCTCGCTATTCCTTTCATAATTCGAATTTAAAATAAGAATCCTAAATAGTTTCAGGCCAGCTCTGTCATTCATACTCTTCAAAAGAACAGTACAATTTCAAAAAAGGTCCAACCAGCCAGTCATCACGTTTTTTTTTCGTTTTGTTTATTGCAAATTAAAACAGCCAGTGCAGGTGTCAAGTTGACGTTTCGGGGGCCCTGTATCATTGGCCCCCAGTAATAAATCCGGGATCAGGTGCTCGAGGGCCTTTGCCTTGTTTTTTGTATGGAGTCATTTTGTCTGACTATTGCTTTGGGATACGGGATGCCTTGTGTGTGATTTAGTAAAATCAGGTTGGATTAAGCGTAATAATAAGTGTTCAGGTACGTAAAAAACTTAAATTATTTTCAGAAATACTTCATTATACTCGTAGAAGAATTAGATGTGTTTAAATTGAACAAACTACATTTTATTAGTTTTGCAAGCCTCACAGAAAGTTTTTTTTTTTTTTAATTTTGTATTTTTAAAAGCAAACGGGTCGTATTTGCGTATTTAGTTCACTTTTATTTCGGCGATTTGAACGCTATTTCGAACTATCCTGAGACTGAGACCCGTTAGTACATTAAATCAATAAATCCAATGTGAATCAAATAAGACTCTAAAAATGCAATCCCACTTCTGAGTGTTCCTACCCATTGTATTGCTTTTAGTTACATTTTTTACCGATTTTGAAAGAAAAATGGGACTTTTGAAAAGAGACGAAATGCCCGGCTGTAGTTCTTTTGTTTTGCGTATAAAGATGATATATCCAACAGGAGTGGTAGTTCCCGAATTCGTGTTTACTCTATTCCTGGCCACGTAAAATCTAACTCGGGCCGTGTTAATGGGCGCGGTGAAGTCTGGAGGGTTCCGCGATTTATGGCTGTACGACGCATGCGCGGGGGACGGGCGGCGGCGGGCGCGGGGGAGGTAGAGGAAGCGGGAGCGGGTTTTGATACTTGGGGTAGCATTATTTTGATAAAGGACCGCGAATTATAGTTGGCAAAGACAACAGAGCGCTATTCGCTCTTATTCTGGCATACTTTTCTCGCTTTACTCACATTCATCACTCTCGTCATACACGCTCTACGGTTCCCGGAACTTGCCATCACCGGTTTGGGTGATCTGTTTTTCATTTGCGGTCTCTAAATAACAGACTTTGTATTATATCAATAACTATAAACTTCACAATTTTATTGTAGAGTGTCTATTAGGTACATACAATAACGTAATAAGGTAGTGAAATAAAAATATTGTAGCGATAGCTTTCGCCATACACGGCTTAGGGCCGATTGTTCAATCACCAGATAAATTTATCTGGCAGTTAAAATTATTGCTATCCTTTTTTCGCGTCATATAAAAGAAAAGTGACAGCCAATATTTATCGGACAGATATGTTTTATCTGGTGATTGAAAAATTAGCTCTTATGGCGTTATTATGAATTTTAGCTATGTTCATGACTTATTTGTTTGCTGAGGTAAAAAATAAACATGTTTTACTACCTCTAAAAACATAGAAAAATACTTATTCCCGTAACCCGAGGTGTCCCTTAGTTCTGAAAAAAAAATGTTCGTATTAGGTACATAATATATGTACCTAGTAGGTAGTAATACGAGTAAATTTCAAGAAGTGCAGTTTGAACGTCGTGGAATGTGACCTATTTCAAATTTTAACCATTTTGACATTGAAAAGAATCCGATCGTCCAAACAGCCAATCCAGCCGCATTTCTCCCGCTCAAGCCAACCCGCTCGTCTCTCACAACTTGAGCCCCATATAACTATGCCGGCGGGGTTCCTTCGGCGTATAAAATGCACCTGCCTTCAGTGGCCAAGTGTGATTGTTGCGTATAATTGAATTACAGCCCGAGAGATATACGGTTTCATTAAGTCGAAGCCCGCTTTATGGAGAGTGATTTCTGTTTTATTAACGCTCTTTGGTCTTTAAAAAGAACGTCAGCTGTCAAGTGGAATGTATCGGCGCCTGAAAGGCGAAATGGTTTTTTTTTGGATAGCGAGTTAAATAGCCGTTTGGTGTCGATTTTAGAATGAGACCTGGCCTTTTCTTCCGTGGATGTCGTAAAAGCCGACTAAGGCAATTGGTTAAGGTATATTTTACGGGACAAGCTAGCAACCTGTCACTATTATACCTCCCAACTCAAAACAAAAAAATACAGGAAATGGCCACGAAACGTGAATAGTCATGTTTTTGTCTGTATAGCGTGTTACGTGCTCTGCCTACCCCATTTAGGAATACAGGCGTGATGCATGTCTGTATAAAGGTTGTCTGACATGACAGCTTTCGAAAAGTTTAGCAAATAGGTACTTTACGATACCTCTTTCAAATGGACACAGTTATGTTTCTTGTCATTCTCTTAATATCTTATTTTTAATTCTATTAATAATTATTAATTTATGTTAGGTAGTAATTGCATAACCAAACAATATACCTGAAACAGGGGCTTTATGAATCCTAATACCTAATGCTAACATCACCTTCTCAACTCAAACAAAATCTACCAAAGCAAACCGTCTAATTGCGTCTCGAGACACGATGTTTACCCGAGTAACAATAAGCTGGGAACACCGGCCAGTGTTGCCAGACCTCTAAATATGACGGCGTAGTAGAATATTCATATTTTGCATTGGCAACATCCATGATCCCTGAATCCATGATCATTGATCACTATTTTGTTGTAAGGCGACTGTAACATTAATCTTGTTATTTAATTTTATCAATTAATTGTTTTTTTTTTAAGTTTAGGTAGAGTACTTTTATGGGTTTTTGAGAAGTAGGTTGTAGGTAGGTTTCATTGAAAAAAACTCCGAAACTGAAAATAAATAGGGATCACAAGGCGCAAATACTGGCTGCAATTGATTTTTCGTTTATAAAAAAACCGTTCTTAATTTAAAAACGAAGCAATGCGCTCATTAGTAAAATTTCGGTCAAAATTTGAAACAGATTCCATTGTTCCAAAATTGTAGTTTTAAACATTGTAGTTGTGTGGTTGTTCTCCTTTGACCTGTATCTTTTTCACACTTTCATCGCTTCACTTCCCGCGGTCTTGGTAAAGCGGTCGGTGCGATGTTTGCCCGCATTAGACGAAGGTGGCTCGTTAAAATTAACCCCTTTTGGGACCCGAGAATTAATTGGCTTGTGGTCTTTTTAACGAGTTTAATTTTTAACAGTGTGCAGTTAATTTCTGTATAAATATTTCTGTAAGCTGACAAGTTGGTGGGCAGAACAAAAGGAACGTTTTGTTGTCTGTGGCTGCTTCAACTTTTTAAAATTAAGAAGGCTTTGATATTTAAAGTGTTTTGTTTTTAATTCCAGCCTTTATTCTTTTAGTCGGAATTTAACCTCTCGTATGCTACGGAGCAGATCTGCTCCATACAAATACATAGAAAAAATCAAATGCCCCGCATACGAGGGGTTAAGGGTTTAAAGAACTAATAGACTATTACACGCCATAGAGTTTTCTTTAGGTCAGTATCGTTTCACTGTTGACAACTAAATAAAATCATGATAAGCTTTGCTGCTTAGTAAGTATATTCGTGATAATCACAATCGTGATGAGACCATAAAAATCTCATTTGCTTAGTTTTTTTTTCAAAATTACGTATGAGTAAGTGAATAAGTTCATGAATAAAATGTGAATATAAATTCTTTGTCGCAAAGAAACCTCGATGCCATTGCCCTTGCACGTGTTAAAAGAAATCGAAAGCGATACAATATTCATGAAACTCTTGCTTCTAAATTCAAAATTTCGGTATCCTTCCAACTGCACCACAAAACAATTGAAACCCGCCCGTGCATACTTCCAAACGCGTATTTAATCTGGCACGAGTAAAAGTTCGAGTATTTTTCCCTGTTCCCCACTTAGTATTCGAGGCGCGGGCGGAGCAGCGATCTCACAGTAAATAACACTTCGCTAAACAATCACTTAAGGGCTCCGATTGCGCTACACGGGTTATTGGGACGTGTGATGTGACACTTTTCTAGTGTTGGCCGAACGTTTGGCCAATGTTTGTGACGTTGGTCGACCGTAAGTTTTGGAAATCTTCAATATAATGATAAGCTGAGGGGCCGAAGCTCGTGTAGCAGAATTTTGTAAATATAAATTGAATTTTTTGTGTCAAGATTTTAGGATTTGAAATAAAAATAACCAAGTTGTTTTTTACTTTTCGAAATTGATTATCTACGACCGATATAAAAAAACGAAGATGTTCGTTCAATACAAAAAAAGGTATCATGAAAACAAACGCGACTTAAAATAACGTGCAAGAACTAAAAAGTAGTTTTATATTCCGTCGTTAGGTCTCCTCGATCGCTGTCTTTAAACAGTCTTGACACACAGGGCACGTTCTAATCCCTAGCGATTACCTAGTTTACGGAGCTAACACTAAACACGTGAGTGTACACCCGTCTCGCTAAATTTACAGCTTTTAGTGACATTTTAGCTACCTACTGGCTGAATGCGTAATGCTACATTCACACTCTCACCTCGTACCTCGCCTCGTGCCTCGCCTCGTGCATCGTCTTGCCTCGCGTCAGGCCGGTCACAT
>BHDV01003207.1:6158-26408 GCA_005406045.1 Adoxophyes honmai | reverse complement strand
TGTGTTGGTGTGCGCAACGGCGACACTGGTTCTGAAAGTAATTGACGCATAAGGCACTTCCATTGTATTTTCTATTCCGTGGAGCAGACAGCCAGACACCAGACAGAAATATTCGTATCTCTGTCTTGCCATACATTGATGCATGTGTCCGACAAAGGGTGTTTGATACCAGACCAGTCGATTGATTATCAGTCAACGCCATAGATCGATGGCAGAATGAAAAATAGAACGGTATATACATACATACATACATACATATTCTCACGCCTGCATTCCCAAGAGGCAGAGCACTTGAATTCAAAAATTCAGTGCCACGTCTACCAATTTCAGTGTATCCAGATGGTTAAACGTTATATTGCAGTGACAGGTTGCTAGCCCATCGCTCACAATACACTAACCCTTTCCCAGAGTCGACTCTTACAACACCCACGGGAAGAAAGGGGGAGGTGCTATTCTAACCCGGCACCACACGGGTATATAGCCGGGGTTAATCGATCAGCGTCGACCGGTGCCATCAACCGGCAATCGATCGATTGGTTGTTCGACCGGTATCTGTTGACCAATTAAAGCTGAAGACTACTCGGTCAAATTCGATCGACGTTGACCGATGCCATCAAACATGTTTGTCTTTTAGTCACATCCGACGGACAAATCCGTGCGTGTACCTAATGCTAGCTATATTATTTAATACTGCCAGGTAGTTCAACTGGAACTAATTAAAATACTTCCTTTGTGTTAATTTATTTGTATATCTACTAATTTCACATGTTTTGTCAATCGCTTGAAGGTCAGCTGGAACAGATCTTAAGGGACACGTACAACACAAGGACGTTCGGGACAAGGGACACGTTCACCTTAGTACTTATGTTTCGTTCTGCGTTTGTTATTTTGTCATGTTTATGTTTTACAATAAAGAGTTACATAGGTACATACTTCCTACGAAAATCCACAACATGGCCGTCCCTCAGACTTGAGTCAAGTTCAAGTTGCACATTAATTCGGAAACAGGATTGAGAATTCACCCAATTGTACCTTACTGGGATTGATTCCTTTTTCGGCACATTCCTTTTTGGACATATTCCATTTACGCCAGATTCTTGTTTCGACACATTTTTGTAAATAAGTTATACTATGAAATACTAGTCTTTTGTCTTCTATTTTTATGATTAAAATATAATATTTTGCTAATAAATATAATTTTATTTTATTACGCTAGCAAAGACACAAGTATTTCGTAGTACAACTAATTTACAAAAATGTGCCGAAACAAGAATATGGCGAAAACGGAATATGTCCAAAAAGGAATGTGCCGAAAAAGGAATCAATCCTTACTGGCCAGTCTACCTCGTTGCTCTTTGGCAGGCTACAGTAGGCAATCAGCAAACTCCGTTAACGAACCCAAATCCGACTCCCTAAGCCGGAGACACCCGATTAGATTACGAACACTGACGACCAAGTGACAGCAATCAGGGTGGTGTGATCCTTTGCCAGAATCTATCCTTTAGAATGACATTACTACGCAAATATCAATGGACTATAAGTGCAAGCTGACACGAACTACCCGTAACGGACGCCCGTCGAATCAGCTAAGTCCACACCAGTGCGCTTTCACGTTCACCTTGCGTCTTCCTCTGACGCATGCCCGCGCAACCACAGCGCATGCGCTGTAACTAGATCCGTCCTCAATGAAGACGCACTGTCGGCATGTGCTGTGGTTGGTGGTTGCGCGGGCAAGCGTCAGAGGAAGACGCAAGGTGAAGGTGAATAGGTGAAAGCGCACTGGTGTGGACTTAGCTATAAGAAATTGTATGAACACCGCTAACTGGCGCGGGCGCGTGCGACGGATTTTAGGCTGGATTCACAGATGTCCGGGAGACCCGTACGGGCTGTTGCTACGGGCGCCCGGAGTGGGAAATTGTAACTAAACCCTACACCACATTGCATTCATATCACATGACATTTTCACTTTAACTTTATTTCACAATGATTTGTAACATAAAACGGACTATGTAACGCATTATGTTGAGAACATAGGTGTGATGTTTATGTGTGAAAATTACTGTTTTTTTTACCTTTACACGTTAAACCGCAAATTGTAGATTCATGTTAAACATTGTGCTATCATAATGGCTATCCGGTTGTTAAATGTACGTTTAAAGTTAATCGTAACGTATATCCAGTTAACTTGTTCACAAAGCGTAAAGACACGTGACACGTGTCACCAAGCCGTCTTTGTCACGTGTGTGATGTGATGTGTTGTGTACAGTCCATCGACATAGGGAATCTGAATGTTTAGCAGGCTGACCGCCTTCATAATTTGTTCGCATTATAGGACAAACTTCACCATGAAGTTCAGTTCAGTATCATAAATACTCAATATCAGAATATTGAGTATTTATGTCATACAACTGGCTGGAAATAGTAATAAGGCCAATTTCAGAAGTATCTCAACCTGCTAAACATTCAGATTCCCTGACTGTACCTATACAACCAATAGTTCGAATAAGGCATCGCAAAATGATCGTAGAATTGGACAGTCATCGGCGTTAAGCTTGGCAAAACTTTGACCATTTAACGTTTAGTAGCTATTGAACATTAAACTACCGTGAGACTCACTCATGTTGAAAATTTAACGGATAACTCACGTTCGCTAGTCACGTTCGTTAGTCGCGCGAAGAGAGCGGAGGCGCGCAGTTCGCGCCTGGCTGCAGCAGCCGCAGCGGCTCCTAGATGAAGGGCTACGAATTATTCTGAAACATGTCGAGCTAAACTCGATTTAGTGAACGTGAGTTATCCGTTAAATTTTCAACACGTTTAGTAGCTACTTTTAGAAAACTATTTTGGTTTTAAGATAATAGAAATTACAATAGTGACAGGTTGCTAGCTTGTCGCCTCAAATATTAAATAATGAAACGACATCCTCGATAGGAATACAAAGAAACTGGATGTATTTATAATTATGATAAGGGTTATCATGACATTCCAATAATTCCAATGCCGTGTGGTCATCTCTGTGGCTTAACACTGAGGTGTTAAGTCACGCGCGAGATGGACTAGACCTGTCACTGTCTAATAAGAGACGACAGAGAATGATAGGGTCTTTCTCTTTCTATCTCACGTAGAGCAAGCACCGCGTGTTGTAGAGATAGCCTGCACCAGTAGTATAAGAGAACTATTGTCACATAATAAATTGAACTAATGACTTGTTTCAGCTAATATTATCAATTGACTGTGTCTTATGACTATATCAAGTCATTTACACTTACGTACAAAGAGTACACTTATCTACGAATGTGTTAATGTAAGTAACTAAATAAACACTTTATTGTACAACTGTAATATACTGTATTGTATTTTGTATAGCCGTGTGGTGTCGAGTTTAGCATAACAGCTCTCCATTTCTTCCGTGGAAGTCATTAGAGACGACTGAAAAATAAGGTTAGGTGCGTTGTAGGCGACAGGCTATCAACCAGTCACTATTACGTCTCATTCATCTATGTTTTAACCAAAACTTTTACAAAAAGTGGCTATAATATAACTCATGTTTTGAATAATGTATCGTTTCATGTGATCTGCCTACCCTATCTGGGAACGCAAGTGTGATATTTATGTACGTTATGCATGTATGTACAGTCGAGTTCGTAAATGTATGAGCAGACAAATGCCAAATATGTAAACTTTTGCACCTTATTTTCAATGTCATAAAGGTGTACAGATATTTTTGAACCCTCAGTTTTGCTCATATATTAATGAACTCGACTGTACACAAAATACTTACGTGTACAATATGGTATAATAATCTCACTATCGGACTAAACAGTTTCTATAGTAGTCATGATTGACACAAATCTGTTAAAATTTTCCGTTTCCGTGTTGCCATACTGTCAACATAAAGGGGAATCCCAGTTTCAAATCACCGAAAAATCTAATGGTTTTCCTCGTTAGTAAACTAGTGGAACTTCGCGATTTTCAGAGATTTTATTGCTCCGCAGACTCGATCGCACAAAAGTCTGTCGTCTGCGCAGCGCCTTAGAATAACATCTCTCTAGAAATGGAGAAGAAATAGGGAGAAATTCCGTGGATGTCTTAAGAGGGGATTAAGAAAATAGATTAAGGTATATTTTTAGGCGACAAGCTATCAAGCTGTCACTATAGAACATCTTAACTTAAAACCTAAAAAATAAGCTAGAATTGGCCGCAAAACGTGTAATAGTCATTGGATTGGTCTATGTAGCATTTCGTGTGCTCTGCCTACCACATTACGTAAGTAATACCTACAGACGCACAGGCACGACATCGCGAACAGGGATTGTTGAACCACTTACCCATGTTTGTAACTTGGTCGTGTAATACTAATCCAATAGCTGGACATCTAATCGGCCACATCGGTCATTAATTACACGTCTAAATTGCGAACAGTGGCAAGTGGCTCAACAATCCCGGTTCGTGACTGTATGTACGACTGGTATATACTTGAAACAATTATGTAATTTTAAAACCGGCTCAAACTCCATCCTATCAATACAAAGATGTACAAACAGTATTTCACTGAGTGTTTTGTATTTACGTTGTCTGTGTTTGGGTAGTATTTATATAGTTTTAAATGCACAAATATTTAAATAAATAAATAAATAAATAAATAAATAAATATTACTGGACAATTTTTACACCAATCACCTAGCCCCAAAGTAGGCAATTTAATGCCTGTGTTATGGGTACTAGACAACGGATAAACTTACTTATATATAGATAAACATCCAAGACTCGAAAGCAAACATTCGTATTCATCATACAAACATCTGCCCCGACCGGGGATCGAACCCGGGACCTTAAGCTTCACAGTCACGTTCTCTAACCGCTGGGCTATCCGGCCGTCAAATATTTATTATCTCAATTATCGAACGATGCAGCTAATGCTACATAATTATTATGTGATTCTTTAATTTGAGCTCAGTCACGGATAGGACCGAGTAGCTCAATGTCATTCGATGTAGAGTCAGCATAAAAAATAAGTAGGTAAGTTATGATTGTGTGTTATAAAAAAAAACAAAATACGCCACCTAGACAAAACCATGACTTAAAGGTTTTGTAGCATATTTTTTTAAGTTTTAAGTAGGTAAGTATGATCAATCGATTGTCACATTCACCTTTCAAGCGTCGATACAAACATCATAACATACATACAATCACGCCTATGTTCCCAAACGGGGTAGGCAGAGCATACGAAACGTGACATAGACAAAACCATGATCTTGACTATTTCACGCTTCGCAGCCACTTCCAGCATAATTTTAGATTTGATAACAGGTGGAACATGTATAAAAGTGACAGGTTTCTAGCCTGTCGCCTAAAATATACTTTAACCTATTTCCTTGGTCGCCACTTACGACATCCACGGAAGAAATGGAGAGGTACTAAGACACCACATGGGTAAATATTAGCAAAAAGACAAATAAATTCATAAATTACACACAAGATTATCGTAAATAAAATTATTTTATCTTGGAAATTACTAGATTATTTATGATTTATGATATTTTTTTCATTAAATAATGATAAAAATAGAACTGCTAATTACAGAAGACTAATTTAAAATAAAAAATATACTTGAAATTAGTAATTGATTATTTTATGCCGATTAAATGATTCTGCTAACCTTATCGCAACCATAGTAAACATAAAACATTGGTACTCGTTGATGATTTCGCAACCAAAACAAGTATGCATAAATCGTTAGTGAAAGTGACGAGCATTTGCATTTCGTACACATGCATTGCCGAGTCAAGTTAACTCATTCGTAACTAAACAGAGTTGAGCGCGCAATGGTTACGAAACGAAGCGACACGTACCCAAGTTTCGGTACAAACTTTGTTTCGTTGGTAACTGGTTCCATTGCTAAACGTGAATGCGTACTACGAACTTTGTCCCTTCTCTTTAGAATCGTAATTTGTTTGAACACTTTTGGTAACCAGTGGCATTCAACGATCATTCGGACTCGCAGAATCCAAGCCAAGTCAGCTATGGTGGTCGTGTGTGAAAAAATATAAAAAATAGTGAAATGAAATAACAGTGACTATGTTTGGTATCAAAGGGCCTTTGGTTCGGCAGTACGTAGCCGTGATTACAGGTTAGATTTGGTTAGATTTTAATTAAGATTTGGAAACTTGTAGAGTTGGGAAAGACAATTTTATCGGGAATCGCGGTACCGGTCGCAGTTAATTTCGGTTCTATTGTCACGGAACAAACGGTTGTTTTGTTTGTTTACATTAACTGGTATCTGGTATCAAAATAAATGTGCGAACTCTAGCTCCTATCGAAACCTTTATTGGGTGCCGTGTGGTGTCCGGGTTTTAAAATAATACTTCTCTATTTCTTCCGTGGATATCGTGAGAGGCGATTAAGGATGTAGTTTAAGCTATATTTTGGTGATAGGCTAGCAACCTGTAACTATGGTACCAAACCTAATAACTTAAAACCTAAAATATAAGTAAAATATGAACAAAAATAGAAGTGGCTACGAAACGTGAGATAGTCATGATTTTGAGTATTTAGTGTTTCGTGTGCTCTGCCTACCCCATTTGGGAATACGTACTTGTTTTACTTATGTATTTATGTAGGTTTTAAAGTGTTTAAAGTAGTTCAATATATTTTCCCCTTTTATTTTAGGTTTGTTTGTGGAATAAGTTTGTGAAATTATCAAGGATTTATGTAACGCATCGTGTGCTCTGCCTACCCTGTTTGGGAACATACATACATACATATTCTCACGCCTGTATTCCCAAGAGGGGTAGGCAGAGCACATGAATTCAAAAATCCAGTGCCACGTTTAGCATTTTCAGGGTAATCAGATGGTTAAACGTGATATTGCAGTGACAGGTTGCTAGCCCATCGCCCACAATACACTAACCCTTTCCCAGAGTCGACTCTTACGACACCCACGGGAAGAAAGGGGGAGGTGCTATTCTAACCCGGCACCACACGGGGATACCACACACACCACATGCATGAATTAATAACGGGTTATTATTAAATAAACTTTCAAATTACAAAAATGTCACAATCTTACCGAAACGATGTCGCGGGCAGTAGACAGTTCAACTTACCACAGAACTTGCCTGTTGATTATCTTGAACGACATCATTGGTCATTTCCTTGATATTGCAGCATCAATTGGGATACGCCAAGTCTCATAATGGAGACTAAAAATACATTATAATAGGTTTACCGTCTGGGCCTTTCATACATACAGTCACGAACCGGGATTGTTGAGCCACTTGCCACTGTACGCAATTTAGACGTGTAATCAATGACCGATATGACGGACTAGATGTCAGCTATTGGATTAGTATTACACGACCAAGTTACAAACATAGGTAAGTGGCTCAACAATCCCTGTTCGCGATAGTACATATCATCATCATCATCAGCCTATATGTGTCCCACTGCAGGGCACAGGCCTCCACTCGGTATGAGAGGGTGTACGGTCTTACTGCCGTACATTTCTGCTTAAGCGCGACCTACTTTTAGCTGTATTATAGCATTAATTATAAATACGATATTTTGGTAGAGACAAGGAGAGTGCGCAACTTTACTAACTGTCACACGAGACACATCAAAAGAGAAAGTATTACCTAAACTTTAACTATAACTTTGTATTTACTTATCTTACCTAACTTACAAAAAACTAAGTGAATAACAACTGCGGGTTCTTTCTCTGCACTCCACGAACTTACCACAAAGAAAGCAAGCAAGTGCAAGGAAGCTAACTGGCCCTTACAGAGGGCTTGGGCGATAGTTCCCACGCGGGCCCAGTGCGGATTGGGAACTTCACACACAACGTTGAATTACTTCGTCGCTGTGTGTAGGTTTCCTCACGATGTTTTCCTTCACCGAATAGCTCGTGATAAGTATCAAATTTGATATCGCACATAAATTCCGAAAAATTCAGAGGTGCGAGCCCGGGGTTTGAACCCACGACCCTCTGCTTGAGAGGCCGCATTTCGAAGCGCTGGGCTATCACGGCTTTATATGTATACATACATATACGTCTGTATTCCTAAGTTAGGTAAGCAGGGCACACGAAACGTTACATAGTCTATAACCATTTCACTAGATTTAAACATAGATGAAAGAGGTACCATCGCGAACAGGGATTGTTGAGCCACTTACCTATGTTTGTAACTTGGTCGTGTAACACTAATCCAATAGCTGACATCTAGTCGGTCACATCGGTCATTGATTACACGTCTAAATTGCGAACAGTGGCAAGTGGCTCAACAATCCCGGTTCGCGACTACAACGGTGATAGGTTGCTAGTCTAACCTATATTCTTAACCGATTCTTATGAAAGCCACGGAAGAGACTGAGTGGTGTTATTACACCAGAGATGTGCGAGGATGCGTTAAGGGATTTGTCATTAACCAATAGAAATGCTTCATTTGCCGATCCTCGCTTAGCTTAGGTCAGGGGTAATTCTTGAGAATTATCATTCCCCTGGCTATACTTATTTTAAAAATATCGATCAATTTGCAACTAAATACGATTTTGATTAATGCGTAATAATGCCCCTTAAATAGGCACTACTTTTTGATAATTTGTCTATAATTAAGTCAAAAATCATAGTTATTATGACACGCCAGGGGAATGAGATCTTGAGAAGTCTCAAGAAACACCCTCAGGTGGAAACAGCTCAGAAGAGCGAGGTTTTCTTACGTTCAAAAGAAGGGAAAGATGTGTGCGAGTAATTGTGTAGCGAGCTTGCGTTTGTCTAAGATGTGCGAGGTAGCCGAGCGGTGCGATGATGCGTTGCGAGGATTCTGGTTCGTTATGAGCGAAACTGTCTAAGGCGCTGCGCAGACGATAGACTTTTGTGCGATCGAGTCTGCGGAGCAATAAAAATTCTGAATGGAAACTGTCTGCACGCCATTCAGAGTTTTTATTGCTCCGCAGACTCGATCGCATAAAAGTCTGTCGTCTGCGCTGCGCCTAAGGCCGAATGTATGTGGCCGGCCTTAGACTGTCCAGTGACTCCGCTCGTGTCCCTCGGCCAACACAAAACTTGGCTCCGCTGAGTTCAACATCCTCGCCCCGCTCAGTTACTTCGCGCATCTTTGGTGGAAACATTCACACCGTTACACCTCCTCGTTACCCAGGTTCGCGGCGCTTAGCTACCTCGCACAAATTCCGGCAAAGTCCAAGCAAACTTTGTGCGCCGCAGACTCGATCGCACAAAAAGTCTGTCGTCTGCGCTGCCCCTTTAATGTTTGTATTCCGAATCCCGTTGCGCGACGGAATTGTTTGTTTGTTTCTAACTGTAATACAAATATTAAAGAGGTTTCGGTACTTTCGGTTGACAAACATCGGTTATTTATTATTCACTTCACGTCTTAATAGCGGACAGTATTGAACCCTAAGTCTTTGATCGCGATGGTTAAAGACAAAATATGTCTTTATGAAAGAATAGTCTCGGCATCACGCTGGAACGAATTTTTGCAGTGCTCGTAAATGAAAGAAAGTGTTAAAAAAATTGCGCGGGAATTCAAATTGTCTAATGACGAATGTTTTTAAATGCAATATAATTTGGGAGTTTGACATCATTGATAGAACATAAGAGTGAGTTTCAAAAAAATTGTACATAGTTAAGGGCTTTAATAAAAACAAAAGTTAATTGATTCTTTTGTGTAACGATAATTACCCATACATTTAGTGTAATTTTCGTTACACAAAAGACGCGATCGTGATTTTGTTTTTATTAACCCTTAATTTATGTACAATTTTTTTGAAACTCACTCATAAAATATGGCCATTTATGTGTCGCCTGTTTTATGGGTGTTCTCTTTTCGGAATACCGAAAAACCGGCCAAGTGCGAGTCGGACTCGCACATGATGGGTTCCGTACTAAAAAGAGGAAAAAAATACGTTTTTTATATGGGAGCCTCCCTTAATTATTATTATAATTTTGATTTTAGTATTTGTTGTTATAGCGGCCACAGAAATACATCATATAAGGTACCTGGGTCGAATATGGCCACGTTAAGGTTTGACACTAAATATAAAGCACTTGTATAATACTGGAAGTGACAAATCCCTATTTATTCGATAATGTGTTTATTTAGGTAATATATGGCAGGCACAAAAATATCTAGAATATAATAGGTCAGGGTTGGGAATTCATTTTTTGAAAGTTGGGAAAATGGCCATATTTCCGACAGTGTATGTGAATATGGCCAGGTGATGGGCCATATTAACCGTATGAATTGATCATAGAAGTAATTTCTATACGTAAGGGGTAAGTCCTTTGTACACATACATAACCCCACGCTTGTATTCCTAAACGGGTTAGACAGATCACAGAAAACTTTACATAGACTAATCTATGACTATTAAGACCTTTTGGGGCCACTTTCAAGTTTGGGCGTAAGGCTGGATATAAATGGTACAATACTAACAGGTTGCTAGCCCATCGACTACAATATAGCTTAACCCATTTCCTCCGTAACCTCTTGTGATATTCACAGACGAAATGGAGAGGTGTAATTCTAAATCTCAGACCACACGTGGCTTAGTGCGATACATTAAATTAATTAATTACATAAAATGGACAAAAAGAAGAAAAAATATATTTTTTAACTAGTTATTAGTAACCTAGTTCCTCAGGTCTATTTTGATATGTATTGTGGAGTTATATAATATTCTGTAAGGAGAAAGAAAGAAATAAAATTGAGAAAGACTGAAAACAAATATCTATATGATTAATATGGCCAGCTGCTGCCGAAACTCAAAAACCAATAAGATTAATATGGCCACATAGTGGCCATATTTGCAGTTGTACTCACATTTTACTTAAAAGTTAAAAAACAAAAATATACAAAAGTAAGCTTGAAAAAAAACATACCCATATAATTTGCGATTAGTAATGACAAAAATAGACTACATAGTTTTAGCTAAAAGTCAACAGAAACCAAAAAAACATTAAAACTTATGTGTGAATATTTGCATCCGTGACACGTGGTTTCTATCAACTGCCATTGCAGAAACATCGTTGCCGCAGGGAAGATGGTGGTGACACCTGAGCATTACTTACACTTAGACGTAACAGTGCATATAAACAAAGTTGTAGATCTCGCTATAGTTATGGCTGTATAGGGGTATGGCCATATTTTTCGGCTGGCCATATTCGACCCAGGTACCTTATGTGAACATTTTAATTTTTAACTCTCTAGTTGTTACGGTTGTTCGTAAGATACAGCCTGGTGACAGACGGACAGACAGAAAGCAAAGTCTCAGTAATAGGCTTCCGTTTTACCGTTTGGGTACGGAACCCTAAAAAAGTATTCATCTCATACCTAAGCGCTAGAAGAAGAACCGATAATGTTAATGTTATTAGTCGTAAAGTTCATAAAGCGTTAGAGCACATAAACACTTTGTTTTTTAATATTTTTCTTATTAATCACACCAATCTGAATTCAATAATTATGCTTAAAGCTAAGCGTCCACAGGTCCGCATCGCACGCATCGGACGTATCGGATTCAATCAGATGTATGACGAAATGCGATGCGTACGATGCGGACAGGTGGACGCACTTGTATGAGTTTTTGTACGTATGACAAGTGGACACTTAGCTTAAGACAGAACAACGTCTGCTAGGTCTAGGTAGTATATTCAAAACGAGTTTTGAAACACCTTTTTGTCTCACGCCTTTAACACGTATAATTATGAATATTATGATAGTACGGAGGACAAAGCCAAATAAATGTCAAACGAACAACTGCAGTGCCATTAACAAGCCCAACATCAATTATGAGGCGAATTATATTGAGAAATTATAGGACATTTTAATTTATTAAAATGCGGATAACTTGTGTTTTAAATCGAGTTTAACTCGCCGTGTTTCGAGCTAGTCCGTAGCCCTTCAAAGGAGCCGAGCGGTTGCCAAACGCAAGCTGCGCTCCACCGTTATTTTTGTTCGACATTATAATTACTATCCGATGCGAAATGAGTTATCCATATGTTTCCGTAGTTTATTTCATGTTCAATGTATACGAGTACATGTACGGCTTTTACTTTCAGATGATATTTTAGTTGCGCCTACTTTTTGCGTAATAGTTTTGTGTTTATAATGTATGTTTTTGACAATAAGGGATTTTGACGTCAACTGTGGTGTCTGATTTAGAATAAAACCTCTCCATTTCTTCCGTGGATACCGTAAGAAGCGATCTAAGGAAAGTTTTAGGCTGGAAACCTGCCACTATTGTATTTCTTTCAGTTACATTTAAACCCAAATTAAGCTAAATGTGGCTATAAGACATGAAATAGTCATGATTTGGATTTGTAACATTTTGTGCTCTCCTTGCCCCATTAGGCATCACGTACCTATGTATCGACGCTTTAAAGGCAAAACGGGATAAGCGGCATTTAAAAAAAAATAGTCAGTCATCCAATGCCCCTTTATCAGCAAGAATTGATGACACGTACCATGTATTCAACTCACCATCCTCAAAAAGTGTTGCTTATTCCATTTCACCATCCAATAATCGGCATGTATGTATGTATGTGTTTCGACTCTAGTACTCAAGGCGGCCACATACATTCATACACCAAATAAATACGTTTCGATGACGAATGCGGGGTTCTGAATGTATAAACCACCATACGGAATTCCGAATCTGATATAATTTCGAACACTAAACTACTGTTTGTACCTATGTTGCTGGTCATATATAGATTGAATGTGTTCTATATTACGATTCGATATTTGGAATCGATATTCCGAAACGGGATTCCGAGTGTATGTGGCCTGCATCTGAACCGTTAAAGGCGCTGCGCAGACGACAGACTTTTGTGAGATCGAGTCTGTGGAGCAATAAAAATTCTGAATGGAAACTCTCTGCGCGCCATTCAGAGTTTTTATTGCTCCGCAGACTCGATCGCAAAAAAGTCTGTCGTCTGCGCAGCGCCTTACCTTTATAAACTGGCTTCTTCTCTTTCCAGTCAACCTCAGCATCCTGTGCTCTGGTCTGACCATAGCCTGGCCATCCCCAGTGCTGGTCAAGCTCAGGAATGAGACCCTCACCACCCTGTCTGAACCTGTTTCTGAAGAAGAAGGATCATGGATAGTGTCCGTTGGTTTCCCAATGGGAATTCTTGGTAAGTTTCAATCAACGACCTCTTATATCTTTAAGAGATGGTTTCTTGTTTTGACGACACGTTTCAGTAGCTGACGACATGTTGCAATAGTACTTACTTTACTTACTAGTACTTACTAGTAGGGGAAGGCGGGGTTCAAAGTGCCGCGGGTAGGTAGTGCCGATGGGATTTGCTCAGCGAAGAAAAGACATAGGTAGATTCTGTTGTTACGTCTAGAAATGCTTTACCAACGCGGACAACCTGCAGCCATCTTAGTTGCATCAGCGCCACGATTTGAGTAGTTTACAGCCACGTGCCCTTCCGATGTCAAGGAAATAAATATTTTCGTGTTCATACTTTTTGGTCTAATATTTATGTTTTTAAGCTATCGTTTTGAATATTTTTGTTAAAGTGTGCACAATTTATTGCCGAATTGTAAGATTAATGTAATATAACGCTGCATTCAATACTTTTTTTTAAATTTATTGAAAGGTGACTATGTTGCTAACGGGGTAAAAAGTGCCTGAAATTGGGGGCTAATTGTGCCGCGGCACAATCAACCCTGTATGAGACACAACTATAATTTATACTTATGAAATAGTAAATATTCAGTAAAGTTGTTTTATTATTTTGTTTGGTGGATTAAGATGACGAGGAGTAATAATTTTATTACGAATAAATGAGTATGAATATGAGTATAATTCAAGAATTTGTAGAGAAAACTTTCCAAATTATCGCTCGCAATAACAACCTTTGAAGAGGCACAAAGTCAGATACTCGCATTACAGCCTGCTATGATGATCCTCAACCAGGAACATCTAAAGATCTCATTTTCTCGCCAGAAAAGCATTAGACCGCTCCACCTCGAGTGGTAACAGGAAATTAGCTAAGGATCAGAAAAAGCGCTGTTCTTACTGATACCTACCCGGGCATAGAACGTGATAGCTGAAGAACAAGCTCATGAAAAGAAAATCGGAGAAAAAGTTGACATCAGGCATGCGAAAGGTAAAGGAAAACAATTTCAGACTAAAGGAGGAAATGGCACGAAAAATTCTGCAGAAAGCAGAGTTTTCTGAAAAGAAAATGAAGACGAAGAAGATTATTTTCGCATTATTTTGATGTGACTCTTATGCTAGCTCGGAATCAGCAGAGCAGTGGAGCCAAAGTAGTGTATGCAGGAACTGGGCGCACTCTAAATGCATCCCTGGTGAGAAGAGTCTCTCATATATTTGCTTAAACAGCATTTCCGGTTACTTAGACTCAAGAAAGCAATTCAAAATTACCTACATATAAATTAAAATAATACATTATTACGATTGATTAATATAAAGAAGAAATAATTTACTTTTTTGTTTACTAAATACAACTGCCCTAGTTGATGTGACCTCATTATAAAGTACAGCTGTAAAATGCATGTTTAAGCTAATGTTAGTTACACATCGTTAACGTTTGATAAATAAATACACTTTATTTGGAAAATAAAGGCATTTTGTTGATTTAAAATCCATCTAAATCGATTATACTTGCTGTGAATATACACGGCACAACTTGCCTCACTATAGAGGTTTGAATACAACGGAAAAAACTTACCAATTTTTCATGTTTTTGAAGGTTAATATCTCTTTTAATAATTCAATAAAGAAAAAAAGGAGAACATAGGAACATGCTAATATATCATTAGATTGTTGATGTAAAAAATCATTGTTCTACGGGTACTATCCAGCGAGGAATCAGGGGACTACGTTTCCATACAAAATATGACCGCTCCATTTCCTCTTAAATGTGAGAACACACGGTTGGTTGACTGACAAAAATACCAGCTTTTTTACTCATAGTGCGTCAACACTTGCGTTTTTATGCAGAGGTGTTTTTTCGCAATTAGGACCATTAAGCTATGACCCTGTGCCTAAATGTTACAAAGACGTATGTGCACTGCGTTTCTTATGGACATTACGTCATTTTAAGTTACTTATTGATCGTCATTAGATACTTCTTACTTTGCCGGGTGTTCCCACAACGCTTAGGGTGACATACAAGTGGTCGGAAGCCATGTTATTTACTTATTTATTGGAACACAGACATTAAACTTACAGATCATTAAAAACAGTGTTCACAATGAGAAGGGTAAATGAATAATGACAGACGTGAAAGATCATAAATCGTAAATTAATTTATTTTGATACACAGAAAAACGTAAGTCAATTACAGTCCAGTGTAGTAGCAGTTCAGCGGGGCTAGCTAATCTCTTCGATAGGTATATCTAAGAATATCTGCGACGAAGTTGTACTGCGTACTTTGTCACAGTAAAACTAATAAACTCTTCCTTTGTCGAGCAATGCAATATTACTATAACGATGACTGGAAATAGGTTCTATTTTTGGCCAGGACTCAATTTGTTTTATAGTACCTATAGCCGTCGGAAAGAAGGCAAAACTCTTAATATTTTAGGTTGACAAATAAAACTATCTAAACGCATAACAAACAAGAATGACATTTTTAATCTTCCACAATGAACCGATAAATCTTTGTTCAAACAAAATGACATTAAACGAAGAACAGGCGAGTAAACAAAGCTAAGTAATGTCAACAGAGAATACGATAATTATATCAAATTTGATATTTACAAAAAGACACGTGCATTTAATACAATTAACGTGCTATTTGTTTGTTCGAACAATGACATTCTTTGTTAACTGACTGCGTCCAATATTAAGTTTGTCTTTCATTTCATTTAGCAGGTGACTGTTAGTCCAGAGAGGGAAATACATTTTGTGTCTGGAAAAATAGTCCATTGCTTATTTTAAGCTCTAATTTGTCTATTCCGCTCTAATAAACGAAGTTCTGATAATTTGATAGGTATTTGATGTTTAATTTTGTAAAGCTAGGATAAACAAGGGACGCAGGCTTTGCGTGGAGGGGTTGCACCAACAGCGTACCTTTGCAATGAGAATCCTTTTGTAACCACTTTCTCTCACCAATACAATCCTGGGACTATCCCAGGATCCCATATTAACTGTAGACAATCTCAAAATCCTGGAATTAGAAAAATCGATCAGGATTGAATTCTCTGCTGGCAATACCTCTGGCTGAACATGGTACGGAATACCATTATACCAAGGCAGTTGTTTCAAATGCGTCATCATTGTATGTTCTATGGTTTTCCAGCTAGTTTCCTAGCCTGCTACCTGGTAGACCACATCGGGCGTAAATACACAGTCATCATAAGCTACCTGCCACGCTTGGTGTCGAGTGTGGTCCTGATCTACGCGTCAGAAGTCTGGATGATCATGGTTGGCAGAGCTCTCTGTGGTATCACAGACTCGCTGGTGTTCACTGTGGTGCCTATGTATGCTTCGGAAATAGCCAGTGTAAGTCTTTTATCTACAACTACATACATATTCTTACGCCTGTATTCCCAAGAGGGGTAGGCAGAGCACATGAATTCAAAAATCCCGTGCCACATTTAGCGATTTCAGCAGGGTAACCAGATGGTTAAACGTGATATTGCAGTGACAGGTTGCTAGCCCATCGTCCACAATACACTAACCCCTTTCCTAGTGTCGACTCTTACGACACCCACGGGAAGAAAGGGGGAGGTGCTATTCTAACCCGGCACCACACATATCTACAACTACTACGGAAAAATCTCAATACATAATGTCAAACCTGGGTTCTTAAATGTTTCACGCTTAGCAACCTTTTAGTATCTTTTTAGGTTTTAAATTTGATAAGCGAGGTATTATAGGTAACTGGTTACTAGTCTGTCGCTTATAGCATAATTATGTGGGGAAGTTTCCAGTCAGATCTCTCTCAAGGCAGAATTTTCAAGAATTACTTACCTACCTATTAACATTATTTCTTATTTTACAGAAAGAAGTACGTGGTTCTCTGGGCACCTTTCTGCAGATACTGGCTTCGGTTGGAATTCTCATCATGTTATGCGCAGGACCATTCATGGCGTATTTGTCATTAAACATAATGGTCCTATGTTTTGCCGTCGTCACTTTAATACCTTTATTTTTCCTGCCGGAGAGCCCTTACTTCTTATATTCCAAAGGTAAGTCTATCTTGTCAATAGTTCTACTAAGCGTACATTTGCTTTTAATAACAAAAAGGAACTTTAGTTAAATTTTGTAATAATATCTTGGTAACTTAGTGGACTGAACTTGGGTTCACTCACAACCACTAGTTCTTTGAAATCTCACGGTGAAACGTTTTATTGATTTACTATTTACTATATCCATTTGGATACACTCTTGCACACAAAAATGTTGTGCTAATCTCGATATAAAACGTGAGTGTCTCCGTTTCATTTTATTATGAGCGATTCCCCCGTTAGCTTTATATTCTTTTAAATATGTATAATGCAAAACTGTATTTGTTATACGTGCTTATAAATTATTTTGATGATGTTTTGTGACAATCAAATGATTATACCTTCGTCTGTGTCAATTGGTTGAAATAAAGTTCATTTGTCTTTCAGGTCGACAAGAAGAAGCTTTAAATGTACTACTGTCGTTACGAGACTCGGAAACAGCAGCTAAAGACGAATTGAAAGAATTCTCCTTATCAGAAAACAACGAGAAAATAAGTAAAAGAGACTTATTCAAAAACAGGACCTTCATCAAAAGTAATTGCATAGCGGTTGTATTTGGTATAGGCATGCAACTGATTGGTTTCAATGCCGTATCATTTTACTTGCAAACTGTACTGGAATCCACACAGACTAATGTGAGTTCTGAGATAGCGTCTGGTGTGATTGGATCTATACAGTTATTGGCTTCGTTCTCTACTACTCTGATTACGGATAAGTTTGGAAGGAAGCCTATCTTGGCGTCGACTTTAGTTGGACAGGCTGTAGGAATGGTGAGTTCAATTTTGTTGTTTTCTGTAGCACTTGTTTGTTTTTCTTCTTTTATTTTATTACCCGGTGAATGTGAATGAGATACCCGGAGATTTTTATTGTGATCTCGAACAACCCTACCGTTTGTTGAGATACTGTATTAGTGATCGAATCATTTATGATTGTGATGTTTCGCAATATTTTCTTTTTCAGCTTATACATCCTTACTTATTGTAAAGTCAAATTCTTACCAACGACGTTATTAACTTTGTAAGCGTTAAAAATATTTGAAGCAATATCAGTACTTAATGTAACTACCTCCAGTCGTTTGCTTCACAAAAGTTTTCATTACTTTTTTTAGGTCGGCCTCGGTGTGTTCTTCAAAATAAAAGAAAGCGGCACGGGTGAAATTACCGGGTTCATGAACTATGTGCCTCTGATATCTCTCATCATCGTGGTGTACAGCTTCAGTGCAGGTAACTACACTCATACATACATACATACACAACCGTCACGCCTTATTCCCTGCGGGGTAGGCCGACATCGCCGATCTGGTCGATATACGTTCTTCGAGGGCGCCTTCGACCGACTTGCCCTAACACAGTTCCCTTGTAAATTTGCTTACATATCCTTGCTTCATCCATTCTCTCCACGTGCCCAAAGTTTATGTGTGTTTTATAATATACCTCTATTACATCTTATACCTCTTAAATCAAGGTCCCAAACTAAAAGAAGCTAAAAATCGTGGAATAATCATGGTTTTGAGTAGCGTGTCATGTGGTCTACCCACTCCATTCAGGAATACAAGAGTAATGTATGTATCAATCTTCCAGGCCTCGGTTCTCTCTGCTGGTGCGTCCTCGCCGAACTCTTCGACGGCCGCGGCCGCGCCATCGGCGTTACCATCAGCATGAACGTGTCCATCGTCTTCGTCTTCCTCACCGTCAAGTACTTCGCTATGATCACGACCACCATCGGTGCTGCCACCACCTACGGCATCTTCAGCGTCAACTGCGTCCTCATGTGTTTGTTTGTTTGCTTCTGTGTGCCAGAGACCAAGGGAAAGAGTATAGCAGAGATCCAGAGAGAGTTAGGGGCTGGGGAAAAAGTGAAGGAGAAAGCTGAGAATTGTTGATGTTCCTTGGTTGTCTGTGGTGGGATTAAACATAATTGTTGAGATTAGCTCGACATGTTTCGAGACAATGTTTAATTTATCACGGAAATACGCCGCATTTGGAGTTGATGATAGTAGATGATGGGTCACGTATTGTCACGAAATATGTCGAGCTGATCTCGATACAAAGACGTTAGTGTATCCGTTTTAGTTTGCTATGAGTGAGTCTCGCGGTAGATTTATGTTTAAGGTGTAGTTTTGTAAGTTAGTAAATTGGAGTCCCTGTGTTTGAAGTTCACGTATTTGATAAGATTTGCAGTGAATTTACATCTGCTATCTATTATT
Organism: Adoxophyes honmai; assembly: GCA_005406045.1. Lineage (NCBI taxonomy): Eukaryota > Metazoa > Arthropoda > Insecta > Lepidoptera > Tortricidae > Adoxophyes > Adoxophyes honmai. The sequence continues at coordinate 6,980 of BHDV01003207.1, read as the reverse complement.
TTCATGGCAGCAGCGTCACATTTGTTGAAAAGTACAAACATAAACCTAAAAGAGTGTTGTTGGAAATAACCTAATAGATAGAGGTTTCTCTCCAGGTATTTAGTATACCTGGGGATCCAAGTCTTAATGCAATCGACTAACGAAACTCCGTCACCGTCACCGCGATGTAGAACATTTTGACAGTTAACGTTTGCAGAAGAAGTTCTACTATTCGACGATAGGTGGCGCTAGGGGTCGCTAGCTAAATAGTAAACAAATAGGTACATTTAAATGTACAAGACCGCAAAGTGTCTTCTTCAATAATAGTGACCAGTAATTTATACAAAGATGACAATCAGTCTTCACGGAATATACAAAATGAGACCGAAAGAGGTAAAATTGTGATTTATTGATTTATGTTATGTCAAAATACGTATCTAATTAAAATACTACCTTTTATTTCACGAGTGTTTATAATAAAAGATAACGATGTTGTATAGAGAATAACAATTTACAGTTGTTGCACATTAGAAACATTAAAAATTAAAAAAAGCTTGACGTTTTAATACCTCCCAATCCTAAAAAACAGCCAAGGACTTCGTGAAAATGAATTTAATAAACAAATTAATTGCATACACGACACGGCCCTTTTAACGCTTGTAAATTAATATGTCAATCAACTTTCAAAAATTAATTTGACATTTTCCTCAACGAATAACGCAGTCTTTAAAACGAGCAACATGATGGCAATATGTGTCTGGCATAGATGTAATATACCCAAGATACACCACCAGCGCTAAAAATGTGTCTCGAGAGAGCAGTGCTTAAAATCCCTTTAAGCAC
>BHDV01003200.1:77054-138344 GCA_005406045.1 Adoxophyes honmai | reverse complement strand
GTATCTTTGGCAGATTAATAATGTTGCCATATAGAACTTTTTAGAAAAATCCCAAGTCGCAGACTCGTTAGTTCTACTCTAAATACGAGTATGGACTATGATGATTTACATTTCGAAAAACAGGTTGACTATCTGATTTAATAAATAGTGCAACGTGTATTACTTCTCCGTGTATTTTTAAAATATTGCTCTTTTCTTTCTGTGTGATGTCGGGTTAGAATAACTCTCCATTTATTCCGTGGATGTCATAAGAGATGACTAAGAAAATATGATTAGGTTTGCTTTAGGCGGCAGGCTAGCAACTTGTCACTCTTAGACCTTTTTCATCTGTTGCTATGAAACGTAAAATAGTCATGGTTTTGTCTATGTCACATTTGGCGTGCCCTGCCTACCATTTGGGAATAAAAGCGTGGTTGTAGTACGATATATGATGTACGTAGAGACATACTCTTATTTTAGCTTTTGCTAAAGAAGACATTAAGTTACATAATTTGGAATTGTTCTCTCTAATTTAAGATTATTAGAGGACCTAACGAGTAAGATTATATACGGCTAGAGATTTTAAAAGCACAAAACTTTCTTCACAATCAGGTACACCTACCCATACCTAAAAGTGTAAATCTCAAGTGTCCAGGATACCAAATGACTTCTCAACTCGATCAAGACATCCCTCTAATTACAGCGAAACCACTCTCCTTAGCCTCGGGATTTTGGTTCAAGTGTGACACAAATTGGACGGAGCATCTACCCTCCGCGGATAAGTGGACTTCGTTTCTTTCGGATTTTGTCTCCATATTTTTTCTGACGCAGCGACGCGTGCCACTGACTCATGGGATGGGTAAGGATGTTTACACTCCGAGTAAAAACAATACGTGCAAATAAAGGTGATAATTGAATCTTGACCGCACGCGGCAGCAGTACCTAACTGTAGACGATTCGTCTGTTTGTTTACACTTATCCGGGTAACAACAATACGTCCATATAAAGATGATCTTTAAATTTTGATCGTACGCGGCAGCAGTAGCCGTAGACGACACGTCAAAAAACCTATATCAGGCATTTTCGGGTTGACCCGCTAGTCAGAGCATAATTTTATCATTGACTACGATTGTTACTTTATAATCGACTAGTATAGTTATCGGCGTGTAATTTACCGCCACTCCAAAAAATCTTGTCAAAGTTTTATGTCGAAAGTGTCGAGAGCTTGTTACCGACATTTAAATGGGCAAGACTTTTTCTAGTTTTACTTGGAAAAACCTATGCGCGAACTTACTCCCGCTACATAAAATCGTGCCAATGATGTTAAGGACTATTACGTGAGATGGAATTATAAATGACACAGCTTTCAGTAGCATTAGGAAAGTTTGAGCAAACTGAGCTGAGCAATACCAAATCAGCATCCATTTATAAACTTCCTTCAAATACAAATTTAAACCATCCTTAAGTTCAGCAGTTAAATCACGGCTTTGTAATACGAAATTCAGATAAAGCATCAAAGTTAAACGCTGATCTCCGCATCCGCTAAGATTATTTACCAGTACAGACGGCGGAAGTTTTGACAAAAACAATAGAACTGGCTCCCTTCTGACTTATCCGATATATACCACCGCGTATACGGCTATATCAGTGCGCTGTGGGCTCTTTAGCAGCGATAAAGGTTACGAGATTTAACTGACGGATTTTTAATAAAGAGGTTTTTTTGTGTTGTGAATTTTTTTACCAAAGGCCAAGCTTGGATTGGTAGTCAATAATATGAAATATGTACTAGCTTTCCGCCCGCGGCTTCGCCCGCATGGAATTCGGTTACATTGCGGTATAAAGCGAACATTCCCTCGGGAACATGAAGTTTTTCCGGGATAAAAAGTACCCTAATATTTAATCCGGACTTCTATCTTTACGTCTGCAAAATTTCAAAGCAATCGGTTCAGTAGTTACGGTGTGAAAGCGGAACAAACAAACAAACAAACTCACTTTCCGATTTATAATATTAGTAAGGATAGTAAGGATTAGTAAGGATTTGACAGCTCTAGATACTCTGTGCTTATTGACGAATTAAATACGTTACATTAAAGAATAAAACACCACAGGAATTGTAAACTCAGTCAAGACTAAGTCAGGCGGCATACTCCCGAATTCCGTCCGTTGGCGTTGTCAGAATTCTTTTTCCGTATTCCGACCCCCAAATGCACGGAATCAGTAGATACATGCGGCCAGTCTAAATGAACCACGAGAATCTTTAAACATCAGTATACTAAATCTGACAAAATCGCTAACTGTGACACCCAACCCGCACTAAACCGTAGTTGTCTGGCGTCGCAGCGTTCCCTTTCGTTGGCGCCGCCAGCGTAGTGATCAATGGACGGCGGGCACTACTAACTACGTCTACGCTCTAGTATCGTTCGCTTTGTTTTGTTCCTTGATTCACTACTGGCTGGTTAGCTCGGGTTTCAGTGATCGATTTTAGGTTCCATTTTCAAATTTGCTATTCGTGTTTTGTAGTCTCTGTCTGAGTAACCGTATGACTAAAGTAACGGCCCCAGTTGTTCTTAATTCAAAGATCATTAATGGTTGTGAATTGATTGTTGGAAACAAATGACTATTATTTAGTGGGTATTAGATAGGAGTCATTGTCATTGCCCATTATTGGTTCCTGCTCCATTACTGGTGCCGTTACCTCTTATACAAATTTATAAGTCTAACAAAACTGTAATTATAAACTGCTGACAGAACCCATGTCTTGGCAAGGTAAAGAAAAATAGTCCAGTGATTGTATTAGGTCTTACGTACATACTTACTTACAGTAGATATAAAGCCAATTCGTTTCTCCCTTTTCTTTGGAGTGTGGGCGCCATAACAACTCTGTCCTTAACCCATTAATGGTCAAAATGAAACTAGCAGAGATTCATCAAAAATTTGTTGATTTTATAATTAAAGAGGATAAAAGGAATTAGGAAATGAGAAAAAAAAAATTTTTTTTTTTAGGCATTTTTGCGAGTTTTCTCACCTTTTCGGTAGAGTTTGGAGCGACGTTATTGTCGACAAGGTGGAGATTTATTTATTATTATAAAACTGTACCCAATCATATTACATTTAGCGTCAACAATTTAAATTTTTCCCTTAATTTTAAGTGTTCCCAAATTGGCACAGTGACCAAGAATGGGTTAAGAAATAATGTACAATTCCATACAATGAGTACCATATTGACTTATTAGACGGATCAAAATAAAGCCATGCCGTATAAATACCGGTCCTTACAAAGTTCAGAACTCTCAAAACAGACCTGCAATCTGCGAGTGTCGCAATATTTTAAACACGTTGCGCTCGGTGAATACTCAAAGGAATATAAAAAGTCACGTACTCAAACATGCATAGAGTCACGTTACGTTTTTGACAAACAAACACGACTCTTTATGGCTCACGCGACGCAGCAAACAGCCTTCACACGTACAAAAGTCTGGTTTTTTTCAGCACCTCAAAATACTCTCACTCCCGCACTTTCTCGCCTCCAGTGTGGAATTCCTGCAAGACAGCGACTGGCGCCTCGTCCTGTTTGTCTTAAAGACGTACAAAGGCAACGCTTGAAACAAAACAATTCGTAGAATGAACATTCTCCGCCTCAGTAAGAATTCTCGATAAAAACTTGCTGCAACGACAGTCCTTTGTTTTCTATTCTGATAGTTGGCGTCTAGGAAAGTCGAAAACAAATCAAATCAAAACCTCGCTGGTGGAGAGTTGATACAATAGAGGACCTAGAGGGCGTGAAATAATATTGTTTCCTTATACAAAAAACGTGTGTTTTTTTGTCAGGAAGTGTCAGCCACGTCGTAGCACTCGTAGCAATCACGATGAAAGCGTCGGCGAAACAGAATTCCGTGTACAAAAGCACCTGCAACCAAACAACACCTATTGTGGCGGCATAATTACGTCTCCATTAGGCGCGCTTGCGCCGCTTTGCGCGCTCGCTGTCTCAGCAAATTGCCTACGAATAATGCGCATTTTAAGAATCCTTTGTCTCGCTGTTTGGGAGAGTCATTGCTTAAGTTAATACTAAGTTTGAAAAATGTTGGCCATATTTTGTCACTGAAATTTTACTCGGGGCTTATACTGTTACATTGTTATTCTCAGTAACTTTATGGGCTACTATGAAACCACGAGGCTATCGTCTAGAGATTCTTATACTAGCTAGATACGTATGTTAATTTAAAATCCTTTCTAGAGATGCAAATCATATGCAATTAAAATTCAATATCACGTGGACGATTATTCAAATTTCATTCAAATAAATGCGTTAGATACCTACCTGCTGTTTGTGTATTGTTTGACATGGTGACTTTGTTAATTTACTTAAATAAATATTTAAATTTTTTACTTACTAATAAATATTGTCGCAAACCTGCTTTAAGTATATTCGTAGGCGTTAATCCCAATTTACAACCCTAATCCGAAGAGCTCATGAATAAAAAAATACATTAATTTCATAACCGTGTCCATCGACACGCTGGTACCCTGTTGACTCCTACCTGTCATTACAAGATACAGGAAGGGATTCAAATGATTATGTCAACGTGAGCCGCCCACTGGGCCGTGTAACACGAAAAATTACCGCCGCGGCGAGCGAAAACACCTTTTATTTCATTACCACAGGAACGGAGCGTCGCGTGAGCCGCTCACATTTTGTTGCATTTTACAATAATTAATCGCTGGCCACCCCTGTCAGCGCGTGGAGTGTAAGCGGTCGACGACCCCGGGATTTAGACGGCCCAGTGTTTACAACAGAATACAGGAAGTAGGGCGAGGGACACCACCGGGCGAATCATTTCGCACCGATCTATCACTTTCCTGAGCGATTACACCTTGTCATTCCCCTGTTAATGTCGTTTTCATTTTGCGTCGGAGGGCGGAAAGGCAACAAGTTTATGTAAATACGCATTGTGTCATTTGTGTCGGCCTCTGTTAGCTCAGCAGAAATGTCACATGTAATCTATCAAAGTTGGTTCGTGTTGTGACGGTGTACGAGTTATTTATAGAAACAACACGTACATATAATCACGCCTGTGGTCTCAAATAGGGTAGGCTACGTAGACGAAACCATGACTATTTCACGTTTAGTGGCCACTTGTAGCATATTTTTTTAGGATTGTAAGGTATAACAGTAACAATTTTGTAACCTGTCGCCAAAAACTGTCAGTAACCTATTTCCTCAGTCGCCTCTTACGACACCCACGGAAGAAATGTAGAGGTTTTATTCTAAACCGATACCACGTGGCAATTAAAACTAGATAGAAACTAATGACTCTACTAAAACTCAGTTCCTACCTATGAGTATTTTAAAGAAACTATCGTATCCTATAAGGAACACTCAAAAATCGGTGTACAAATCGGTTACAAATGAGAACTCGAACGCTGAATAGACATGATGAATCGATGTAATGTTAAATCGAAACAAAACAATACCTCTCATCAGCTTGCACCTCACTGCTGGTGGCGACAGACTCAGTAATCTTCATGGTGATATATTTTCTCACACCAAATCAGGAGTCAACTACATCAAACGACACTTGTACATTTTGGAGACGCTTGGCAAGCGCCGACTGAATTCGCGAGACCGCACGCACCGGTCCTAGGGGAAGCACTGATCCCGAACAGAACCGAGCCGGGCTTGGATTGCATCAATTTCATACCATCATGGGGGCGAGATAAAGAGGAGAACAGCTCTCGAGCGAAATTGGTAAATGGCCGTTTAATGACAACAGATTGACGAGGTTCCCTTACTGCGATGTAAGGATCTGAATATCATGCCAAAAAAGAAACTGATCCAACTTCCTTCACCTTGTCACTTCCATTTGGTAATAAAGAAGTATTAAATACGAGCGCCAGTAGAAATTTACGAGTTGTCACTCATACTTACACTAAAAATAGGAAGTAAACTTCTTCGTTTTAGTAACTTTAGTTGGCTATGTGAAGTATACACATTGTAGTGTGTCGTATGTATTGTATAGACACGTATTCGACTTTAATAGCTACATGCGCATGATTTGCTACCGCTGCAGGGGGACTGTGATAGGATATCATCAATATCCCGAATAACACAGCTATGCGCAGTTTTTATACCAATCAGTCTAGTATATATCACACGTAAAACGACGTAGTGTTGTGTAATCGTGTAACAGCTCTCCATTTTTTCTGTGGATTCACTGGACGTCCATTTAGTGGACGTCCAACTAATATTTCAATCTACTAGAATATTTTATAGCCACTGTTCCGTGCGTGCTAAATAGGCTAACAATGATCAGTTAAATTGACTTTAAACCCGTCTTTTCAGTCACAGGACGAAGTCTTCTGAACTTGACCGCAAATCATACATACCTAGCTGCCATTAGCGTCAATTCATATTTATAGCGCTATGGTCTCAACTCACGAGCCCAACGATCCATAAATCTTGATTCGACAACCATAAGGTGAAATGTGTGACTTAAAAATAAAGTAGAAACAAACTTGACTTGTAAGTAAAAGCTATCAAATCAAATTTTGTCTACTTAAACATCACCGCAATAGATAGAGAGAGAAATGCAATAGTCCGTGAGTCAGATAGCGAAGAACGACATGATAATATAACAACAATGTGACATGAATGGGTTAATTTGGTCGGTGTGAAGTGATTTATTACTTCAAAATCGAGGATGCAATGACAGCAATTAGGTATGCAGTTCCAGTAAGTAGTTATTGCCGTTATCAATCACATTACAACCACAATGTGGTCCCTAAATCTCTCGAATCTGTCATAATTATTTGTAGTGTTCAGAGAAGTTACCATACAAAAATACAATTCACACAATCAATGGGGTAGGCAGAGCACAAGAAACGTTACATAGACAAAATCATGACTATTTCACGCTTCACGACCACTTCTAATATAATTTTAGGTTTAATACAGATGCATGTAAGGTATAACAGTGACAGGTTGCTAGCCTGTCGCCTAAAACATATTTACCTTAACCTATTTACTTAGTCGATTCTTATGACATGTGTAGAAGAAATGGAGAGGTATTATCCTATCCGGAAATCCCGACACCACACATGATACCACAATAGGAGAAGTTACCACAGCTTCTAAATGCGATTTTGAACCAAACCTAAACTCCGAATCGCATTTAGACTTTTCATGAGGCCTGAGTAATTTGCTGTGTAGCGGCAGATTCAAAAGTTCAGTTCCGAGTCAATAACCAGTCGACTACCATACTCCATCCTTTTAAGAATTTTAATGGCATTGTCATGAGCAAAACCTGTTTACAAGCAACGTATTTTGCTAGGAAAGCTATTGGGTTAGCAAAGTACGGCATTCAATTCATTTATCGGTCCGGGTCGCTACCCAGTTGCCCATTCGGCGACACGCAGTCTCGTTCCAAGTCCGCCTACTCTTCGTAACTACTAATTTACACGTCCCGAGAATATAACACGTATCTCGTAAGATCAAGGAGTGTTTTTGCCTGTGCCCTCATGCGCATAAGTTTGCGAACATCTACATAAATCGCATAATTTACTAGATCGCTCAAACGGAAACTCAGTTAATAATCCGACCTTTTGCACAATATCCTGATCAACTACATCCTCACGTCTTTTAGATGTGTTGGTATTATCTAACCTAACTACAGCGAGGTGAAAACGCATATTATTATAACCCAGGTTTGTATAGATCCTAGTAAATTTAAAAACCAAAAAGGAAATATTATTTATGAAGGGTTCTGCCTAGCTCTGTTGCTGTAGAAATCGAGACTAGGGTCACTCGAGTCCCAACGCTACATTCTTTTAACAAATTATCAAGTGTCCGGTCGACGCAACTGGCGACCAACGGGCAGGCAGCTTCTTCTCCTAAATCATTAGCATATCTGTTCGAAGGGTTAGCGTTGGTAGCCTTTTCGGCGCTAAGCCAGGGTGGCCCTTTTTAGATTTAGTTTAGTTAAGGATAGTTTTAATCAAAAAATAAATGTGTTTATACTTTTGTTTAAACAAAATAATACATGTTATAGAGGCAACTAACTGTAAATAAAATTTATCGTCTCGTTTCAGTTCTATTTTTTTTATTTTTCGATCCAAGGCCAAACTTCTTCAAACTTAGAAGTAAAAACTTACCGAGGTAAAGGGTTAAGACACATGTACATTAAAAGTTGCAGAGCGTGTGTAAAGTCAAGCTAAAGCTGCGTAGGGGAGGGGTGAAGTGGTTTCAGAGACATCTGTAGGGCCCTCGGAGTACAATAGTACCCTACGTCACGCCAGACAGGCAACACTGGGGTACGCTGTTTAGCTGTCTAGATAGGCTAATTAGGAAGGGTACTTAGATCATTTTTATACTCCACTTGGTTTAATAAAGGATGACGCTTTAGAAAGCGGGAGTTCTCTCCATCGCTGTCGCTTACGTTTGTAAGTTTCGACAAAAAGAGGATTGGGAAAATAAAGTTGAAAAAAAGGTAAAAATACAAAAGGCAACATAAAACCATTCGCAAAAGCAACGATTTTATCGAGATCAATCTTAAAGACACATTCACTTAATAAAAGAAATCTTGACAAACGCACTCACGGAATCAACCCTAATATAATGGGTATGCCGACAGCTGCCATCAGTTACAGAGAAAAAGCATTAGGATATTAATAGGTATTTTATGAGGCGCTGACTTTATTTACTTCCTCAATTTTATGAGATATCAAAGCACAGTTTTACTACCAAGTCAATAATCATCCAATAAGATAGAAAACAATGGAATAAGTTAAGCAGAATAAGAGAAGACTATTCTACTCTTTGATGCAACTTCTTAATGTAGATATCTATACTTAATACAGAATTCGAAGTGAAATTCTTTAACGAGGTTAGACAATAATACGTTTCAAGTAGGTAAGTAAAATAAATAAGTTGAAATCGTCAATCTTATTTTATTACGAAATGGCTACGGTCCCCGGCTTCGCCTGGTGTGCTTAAGTTTTTATTTCATAAATAAAAACCTTGTCCTGACATTAATGAACACAAGATAAAGATATTCGTGTTAATCTTCGTTCGACGCATCTCCTTTAGCGTCGCTTTTTGGCAAATGGCAAAAATGTTTTTTTCTATCTCAATAATAAAGTTAAGTTAGAGCCACGTAAAGTACCAAACATAAAAGAAGCTAGAATTTATACGACATAAAGCCACTAGCACGATAAATTCACGCGCAAGGCTTTCCTTGGGGATAGAGTCTTGTTATTTTACTCGCTTTCGTTTCTCACCTTCGTTATCCTTTTGAATAAGGACCTTCCTTTCGTGTCATACAATGTCCTGCTCATTAGGCGCAATTTACTCGGCTTTGAGAAATCCTCTACTGAGTCCATGCCAGGTAATCTGTTGGATAGTGAATGACTAGGGTTTCAGACATAAAATATAAGATGTTGTTCATACTGCTACATACATATTCAAAATCTCTCACAGAAAATGAAGTGGGTAAAGATTCGGCCTAGATTTTGGAACATTATTGTAAATTTTCTTATGATCTGACTCTACTTAGCAATAGCGTTTATTCCCGATTTACTTCACTTTTGGTGAGAGCGGGTTTTTTTTAATGTTGGAAATAAAAATTAGTGTGCTAGTATGACAATGACAAGTAATTTGTAAAGACTAACAATCTTCATACCAAGAGGCATTCCTCCGAAATATAAGCTTACCTGGACGACGATGTTTAATAAATAAGGATCCTACTTCAATACGTTTACCATGGAACTTAATTAAACCACTCTTTTAGAGAATCTAGTGAAATTCTCTCACTTTTTCGCGAAACACTCTTTAGTGGTAGAGAGAGTGAATTGAGTGTTTACTAGTGAATCTGAAATCAACGTGCACTTGTTTCAAATAGATATCTCACTATTATCGCTTAGACATATGAACGTAATGTACCTACCTACTCTCGACGAAAACTTGGGATACTATTTGACTACTCGACGGTTCCAACTTCGAGCGAGATGTAATTGTTTATCCAGCTCCTAAAATAGCCGGGTATCTTGTCTTTCCACTCCATTACCGTTATCTCAGCCCTATTCCCTATTTTCTCACGTGACGAGACGCCACATCTGTGCCCGATTAATCAGCGACCGTCTGTGAAGTTTTGTTTAACTTCTGTGACAAAAGGGAGTCGCTGTTTAATTAAGGCATGGAAGTAATTGGTGTAAGTTTATTAGAGTGTCTGAGATTTTCGGAAGTGTTTCGTGTTATTATTAGATTTATTACCTTACTTGTATTAGTAAATTGTAATGTATAGTAATTGTTATGTATTAGTTTATAAATTATAATAGTGATAGTTATTTGTTTGTATTAGGATGTATTGTTTATGTATGAGATATATTTATTTATAATTGTCTATTTATATTAAGTAGTTTTAGGTTTTATCTACTTTTTTTCCTCTTATTTTGTTTGTATCTCTGCTCGTTTCAATTTTCCTGTCAATCGCCCGAAGGTTAACTGGTAGAGATCCCCTCGGGGATAAGTTCGCCTTTGTACGTAAGTTACATTGTTTTTCTGTTGTTATTCTATGTAATTGTTTTATGTGCAATAAAGAGTCATACAATACAATACAATACAATACTTGTGGAACGTTTCTTTGCGGGAGGGTCTTACGGGAAGGTATATTCTCTCGTTTTCCCGTATTTAGAGTAATGTGTATGTATTTCGCATGTGTGTCGCTTACGTTGACAGACTAACATCACGCCGGCGTTCCCAAAAAGGGTAGGCAGAATTCATGAAACATTACATAGACGAGAAACCTAAAGACTATTTCAGGTTTCGCTACAACTTTTGTTTAATAGTTAGCTTGTCGCCAAAACCATAATCCTTACTAATCCTTACTAATATTATAAATCGGAAAGTGAGTTTGTTTGTTTGTTTGTTCCGCTTTCACGCCGTAACTACTGAACCGATTGCTTTGAAATTTTGCAGACGTAAGTTAGAAGTCCGAATTAAATAATAGGGTACTTTTTATCCCAGAAAAATTGATGTTCCCGAGGGAATATTCGCTTTATACCGTAATATAACCGAATTCCACGCGGGCGAAGCCGCGGGCGGAAAGCTAGTTTAACATAAAGCTACGAATGTATCATACGAAATATGTAGTTGCTTTGACGATACATATTAATGTATCCATGCATTATGTCCTCAACTACTCTTGACACGCCGGTGTCGCGATGCACCGGAAGGTGAAGCGTGCTCGTGCCCCCCAGTACTTACAACAATCTGGTGAAGGTCACAACATGTAGGATGCGGGCAGCGCGGAACTGCTTACGGGAAGACTATTAATAAACACATTTGAACTGGCAGTATTGGTAGCTATGAAGCGATAATTTTAAGGCTAGTTGTTAATGAACCCCAGTAAATTTAAATACATTTACATACTTAGGCTCAATTCACACCAGAAGAGCAGCGCAGCGCGGCGTAGCGGAGCGCAGTTTCAGTGTCATGAGAATTTCAACTTTATTTTCATTACAATAAGACTTATTATCGCATGAGAAACTCTAACGATGCGCGCGGATGCCCGCGGATCCGCGGGAATTCCAGCGCATTCCATAAACAAAGCCGTGCGACTGCGCGAGCTGTCGCGGGAATGCCCAAGGATGCTCGAGTAGTCGCGACGGCCGCTGTCGATACATATGTCAATATGTCAATAATTATGTAAATTCCAGCGACTTCCTACGCATTCCAGCGGCTTCTCGACCAGTCGCAGGAATCCTCGCGCATTCTCCACGGAGCGGGTCGCTGCGTTACGCCGCGCTGCGCTGCTCTTCTGGTGTGAATTGAGCCTTACAATCACGCATATTATTATGTTCCCAAATGGGGTAAAGAGCACATGAAACTTTACATAGACTAAGCCATGGCTATTTTACGCTATCAGCATAATTTCAGATTTAAATCAAAGTAAATTTGGTTTTGGTAAAATGCGAAAAATATCCAGAGTGAGATAGGTATGTTGACCTATTACTGTACACTCCTTAAATAATTGTAATAATAGAGTACCTAATAATAATAATTAATTCACTTAGTCAGAAACTATAATAAACCATACCTACGTATAGGACAATTATTGACATAGACAAAGTCAAATAAGGTAAAGTCACCGGTAATGGACAAAGAACCAGTAATAGACAATGAGTCTTATTTACTACCCACTAAGGAAAAGTAATTTGTTTTACAGCAATCAATTCACAACTCTATAGTCTTTAAATTATGAATGAAGTGTCCTTCACTGGTGCTTGTCAGCTTAAACCGTCCATAACTGGTGCCGTTACCTGAGATGGTATACGTATTTTTCAAGATGAATAAGTTTTCCATTTATGTAGGGTACCTGGTGCGTGTCACGAAATCGACTCCATCCAAATCCTTTATATCCTTCTATCAGATAACTGCCAGCAATCTTCCAGGTGGAAAGGTGTGATAAAACTAAGACAATATTGACCGGATGGCTAGAGACGATTTGTCACGAGCGATCCTCGAGGGCGCTGGTGTACGAAGATAAACATTTAGAGGTTTTAGAGTGATGTCAGTGTATTTAACTTTGTTTACTTACGAGGTGACGGTATTCCTGGGTTCCTTTATGGTGTCGGATTAGACTATCACCTCTCTATATCTTAACAGGTGACTAAGGTATAGACAGGCTAGCGACTTGACACTATTATACCTCTTTCATCAGTTTTTAACTTAAAATTATGCTAGAAATCGCAACGAAGCGTGAAATAGTCATTGTTTTGTCAATGTCACATTTCGCGTATTCTGCCTACCCTATCTGGAAACACCTGCTTGATTGTAAGTAGTTGTTGTGACTGTATTCGGTTTGAGCTCAAACTGAGTCTCATTTTACTACTTATTATATTGATCAAAATATTGCTACAAATCCAGAATATTCTCCGTACAGTCGAGCCAATTGATTTAGACCCACCGCTGAACGTCATCACAATAAACGCGATAAAGTTTTCCTCTGTCGAGTAATGCAATGTCATTGTGAAGTTCATTGTAAATAGGTTCTATAGTGAGTCAAAAATCGATTAAGTATTTCGAGTGTACGATAAAGTGGGAATCCGCAAAATTTATTTTTGTTTATCAACATTAATGAAACGGAAATTATATGTCCTATAATAACCTATAGGGTTGATTACAAACTCCTTTTGTAATTAATTAAAAACTTGCGAAAAACTTTCTACTTTAATATCAAGGAGTCTTCAAGCTCCCGCCTAGATGTTTTTAGACATGTACATGTCTAACGACTGTCCGAACTATCCGAATCTTAGTGTGAACATATTATACACATTTCAAGTCTCAATTTAGACGCCTGAAACTTTCGTAAGTATTCGTTAACTTTAAGAGATGAACTTAGGTACATAGGTTGTACCCAAACTATAAAGTTTATTGTAATTTATTTATGTAACCCTTACTCCCTACTAATACATATATTATTATAAAAGCGAAAGTCACTCAACCTCTCTGATAATCTTTCGTGCTTTGAACCAATTTCGGCGAAATTGAGTATTATGTAGTGTAAATACAGCTTAAGTTCCGAAAATAAATTACCAATTCAAGTTGAGCCGTTTGTCATTGGGTCGCTCATAATTTACCGGGCTTCACAGTTCCGGTCATTAACTTTTATAATTTATATGGATGGATAGGAATAAGCGCAGACGGAGTTGCGATATCAAGAAAATGTGAAATCACTATTTGAACCACATTTAGTACATTAACGATCTTTAAACATGGCTATTTATATCTTTAGTTTTTTTTATTTATTACTTATTGCGTAAAAAAATACAGCGGGGTGCAGCCGTAAGTGGTGCAGAAAGTTTATTGACCCTGCATTGTATGATATCTCGAATTGAACAGAATGTACTACTTAATATTTAAATTTCCAACTCCGGGCAAAGAGGAAACCGGAATACAAAATTTCCTAAAACAAGTTGTCTGTGTTATGTTTAACAACAGTGAAAGCACGTCAGTCGGTTGCGTTTCCGGGACAATAAATGTACCTAAGCCCGTCGTGTATCGATCGAATGTATAGAAAGGACGCTTTCGTGTTGTGTCGTGGCACGGCACGCTTCCCAGTTCTCACATTGCCATCGGATACTTGAACCTTGAATGAGATTCAAATTTAAGCAGCTTTTCCGTTATCATTCACAAACTGAGCAGTGTAAATTTACAAACGGTCTAATATATTTCGCTGTCTGACACCGTAAGGAACAAATCATCCCATTTGAACGGCGAAATGTGAATCGCCCGTGTACCTATGGACGTTTATTGGGAATGTGTCGTAGAGGATTTGTTGCCTCAAAGAGCTTAGAATGAAGATTGCGAAATATGAGAGATGTCAATATTTTCCGAGTACCTTATTTGTTTTTAGAGATTGCCGTGTCTGTAAATGTGTTTGATGCGTGTGTAAAGCATTGGATGTCAAATCAGTGCAGTAGGCGTAAACGAATCTGTATACATACGAGACTTGATCGACAAATTTAACCAACCTACCTAAACAGCTACGGCTACGGCTGATCAAGAAAGAGGTTAAAATTGTAGATATTTTCCAGTAACAAAGAAACCATCTCAAACCAAATCCACTTTTGCGTTCTCGTTAATCTAATAGGTTTTTATTAGAGAAGTTTGTTTTATGACTTAACCCGTCCACAGCTGTGCCAAAGCGCTGGAACCTAAAAGATTTAAGTTAAGAAGTAAAGTCAAGGAATCGTTTATAGAATTAGCCCTTCCACGGAGCTAATTCTGCAAAAACTTTTAAGCCTTCGAATGACATTTACATTAATTTTATTAATCAAGCCTCATTTTGTTTTCCAAGTTCTCTTCTTTAAGCTATGCTAAGTCACCGTAAACTAATTTTATTTTCTCATAGTATTAAACAAAAACATCAAAATTGCCTTTGTCTAGGGTGGTGCCTATCTAAAAACGCCGGTGTGCCCTATCTATCCGCAATCTTCAAAAGTTAAGCAATAGATCATTCGCGGACCCGTCAAAAGATTGTGGGGGACAGTTTTTGCCCAATCACTCGGTATAAATAGGTGCCTTCCCCACTTGAGCACAAAGTGTTGCGATGTTAACCCAGCATGGTTCATGGGGCGTGCTATTAAGTAAAATATTTCGTTGTGAAAGTTGAATATCTGCGGGCTATGAGGGCAAATGGGATTGTCTGGAGTTATTATGTGGGTGGTTGAAGGTACTTTGTCGTTTGTGAGCCTTTGAGAAGTTGACTGACGACGTTTGGTTCTGTCGAATTAAACGACTGTTTAGATTACGGAACAGTAGGTAGGTAAATGAGGAAAAGGTGCAAGTGATGAAGTTTTGTCCTGTTTTAACTTTTAATTTATCTAAGATCAAGATCTTGATATTGATAAAGATCAACACAACTTTTAATACTTAGAAATAATCGCTAAAAATATCAGATAATAGGAGCCACACATAAAATGACGGGAGATGGCCGAAATGGTGTGATGGTTATGTCGTTTTCGTCGGCAGCTGACTAGAGATCGCACAAAATCAAAACGTATAGAAGATAGGTATTCGGAGAAGCCAATGGAATGATGACCCAAACTGATGATAAAAGTAATAAAATGATAACTTTGTTAAGTTTATCTTATTGTAGTAATTAAATCATGTGTAAAATAGGCATTAACATTGAGCAAAGAAAACACTGCAAGTTTCTAGTTCCTACATTATTTTGGTAAATAAGTTTATACCTAGTTGTAAGCTTAATAAAGCTCGATGTCCATTAGTTCTTCAGAGACCGCAGGAGGCTAAAGAAGAAATAAACGACAGGCACATCCTCAGGAAATCCCCTCAGACGTTACACGCATTAACTCTAAGAAAGCCTTCGTATTACGGCGAAAATTGATACATTAACCCGCTTTCATCCTCTTAATACAGAACTATTGTTTTTGAACATTAGGTACTCATTATTTTACCAATCGTTTCAAAAGTGCATTTTCTAATAAGTACTACACAATAAGTGAACGTGACATTTTAAGTTTATTTACTTCAATAGACAAGCAAACTATATTTGCGTTGAGATTACAAAACAAATATTAGGGTGGTTGAATATATAGCCAGTCCTATGACTCCCTGTTTTGTCAACTGTAAAATATTGTCTTATGACTCGAATCTTATTCAAAGAATACCTACATAGATACTAAATACTTATGTAAACATTCATACAGTATTACAGACGTTTAGGTTTAGCAATGTACACAACTCGGAACTTGAACTTAGCTACAATTTGCTGCTTCTTGGAGAAGATTTATTGGACCTCAAGGGTCCATTAACTGTAGACTACGCCTGCAGATATGAAACTTGTTATATCCTTGGCAACATCCGAGTAATACAACTAAGTTCAGTAAGCACATACACCTACGGTTACAACAGGGCGCCCTCAGCCTATGGACATAGCGAAATACCACACCTATATTAAAACTTGTTCAACCCATACCCACTCAAAATATGTATAAAGCAATCGGTTAAGTATTTTTACCTAGGAAAAAAGTTTCAACGTTATACTGTTGGAGCACTACTGCACTATTAACATTGTGTTGATTAAGACGCATTTATTTATGAGTCTAATACAAGTAACCTCTTTTGAAAAGTTTAAAGTAGGTACTGTATACGATCTTCGAGTGAAAACTTTTTTGACATACATGATAACTCAATGGTAACTGCATGATTTATATGTCGTTGTCATAACATCAACATAACATGCCTTAAATAAGACATTTCGATCATGTATGTTATCTGCAAACACGCACTCGTTTCTGCCTTTGACTTTGATATGCATATCAAACTCTATTTAGTGTTTTGTTTTGTATTTTTCATGTTTGCTTGTACACTTTACTTAAACAAAAACACTTTAAAGGCAATTTCTAAGAAATAGTATTACAACGATGTTATACGTTGTCGGTTTAGGTAGTTAAATCAATGTAAACAATCTTGACGTGTCTTTTTATTTAAACGTACACTTTATAAATCGAAATCTTTACATTTTACAATTTTGGTATGAAAAAATCATTTACTTTCATAATTGAATTGTATAGTGTAACGATTTTCATTTTTAGACTGTGTATTTCAATAAAAAGACATGTCAAGATTGTTTATATTGTTTTAACTACCTAAACCGACAACGTATAATTCTGTGTCCATACGCTGAGGACATGCTGTATAATCATAACATCATTACGACCGAGTAGTGCTTGAGACAAATTGTCTCTATGTAGAGTATTGTAGAGATATTACTAGCAATGAAAAAGGCTCGGATCCCATACAACCATCTTGGAAAATCGACGTGTTTTCATTGCTACTGAGTATACATTAGATATTATTACCTACATAATAATAGGGATGAGAAGTAGGTTAAGAATTATGGTTTTCATTTCTTAATAAAAATGAAAACCATAATTCTTCAACTATGATCATTTCATTTAAATATTAAATTTGTCCCTCAGTTATTCTTATTACGGAAAAATAAGGGTCACCTATTTTTTGTTTTATCAAATCGTTTATTAAAAATCAACATCCAACTTCAAAAGTGGGGGCTTCCAAAATGTATTCCCACAATTTTTTTAGTTATACATTTTTTAACACCGTGGGTGTCGTAATAGTCGACTCTGGGAAAGGGTTAGTGTATTGTGGGCGATGGGCTAGCAACCTGTCACTGCAATATCACATTTAACCATTTGGTTACCCTGAAATTGCTAAACGTGGCACTGGATTTTTGAATTCATGTGCTCTGCCTACCCCTCTTGGGAATACAGGCGTGAGAATTTGTATGTATGTGTATGTACATTTTTTAACTATTTATCTAACGGAATAAAATGTTTGCGTCTAATCATCTTGCCTTCTCATTAAATTGCTTGTCTTCGTCGTCTTCGGCATGAAACACAGTTTGATAAGCTTCCAATATTTCTTAAACTAAGCATATTTTAATATGATATTACTTTATTTTGCGTCATGATTCATCCATTTAAAAGCATTATGTTAATGCAAGTGTCTGGAGACTGAGGTTTAAGCTTGCATTCGCCCGACCCAGCCCGTAACAGCTGCATGGCATTGCAAATGGGATTCAAATGTACTGGGCGTGTATGCCTGATTTATTTAAGTATGGAAAATCAAGTCGCAACGGTTAACGGTCACAGTTTCGGTAATTTTAATGGCCCACTTAAAATTCGGGCTCGTTTCGTCGGTCATTACTTAATATGCGGAAAGCGAATTTTAATTTTGAAAGTCTCATCCGACGGCTGCGGCTAGCATTTTGTCAACTGAATTTGTCGCCAGTTTACTTTGGTAATACTTTAAAGAAAAGGTCTTAAACTGAAGTTTTGGAGTGATTTATTGGTATGTTTAAAACGTCGTGGAATATTTTGCGAAAAAATGTTTCAGAGGCTTCTCAGGTCAATTTTGAACATCCGCTTACCTGTAGCAAGTAACATGCGTAGTAATATTTACAAAGGGAAGTGTTCAGTGTGACCAGTGACCCGCAGCCTGGCCCATTCGTTTCCTTTGATGTTTAGAGGTATAAGGTATGTACTCATTTTTTATTGGGCACAAATGTTTTTTTTAAGTAGGTACCTAGAGTATTTTTTAAGTAACTAGAGGTGTTTTAATCTAGACCTTTACGGTAATTTAATTATTTATTTACAATTTACACAGGATTACAGACTTAAATCTATACAAAGTTTTGAATGCAAACAATCAAAATTTTACGCTGCACGCTGGGCGGTTGAAGGAAAATTTTGGCATTAGCTTTTTTTTCAAATTAATCGAATTTCACGCGTTTCTTGGTAAATAAAACAAAAAAAAACTCTGTCATTTTGTGGCTAACGATGTCTATTTTCTGTAATGATAATGATTGTCAATTACGTTCATTTTATTCAGCGCACGGTATGTTTATTCAAATTATTCTAATTAAGGTGTAAACTGATTCCACTTAATATCTAACTCGAGGCAGTTAGCGAATGCGTATATTTATGTATCAGTGACTACACATTGTTATTATTTTAAATCTCGAAGGCGGGTAAAAAAACCGCTATTTACTATTCGACCATAATGGCATTTGCCACGGTATACCCGACCACACTGGTTAGAATACATATATTTACGGTCAATTTCCGGCCACCTTGTACCTAATGTGAACTTACGCCCACCACTTATAATCTGGCCATGTTCATTGCCGACCACTGTACATAGAATGCATTTGAACTTGCCATTAAAATTTCATTTAAAAATTCAAACGATTCGGACTACAGACCATCAGACTCAGACTTTTTGAAAACTGGCCAGCGATTGGTCAGTATTTCGCCTGATGAAACTCCAGCATTAGGTAAGTTAGGATTTAAGTTGGCAGGTACAATGGTGACAAGTTGCTAGCCTGTGGCCGAAAATATACCTTAACCTATTTCCTTAGGCGCCTCTTACGACATCAACGGAAGATACGGCGAAATTTTACTCTAAACCAATACCTGTCATTCAATTATCAAGTGTCCTCTCTGATTCTCAAAGGTTGGCTGTAAGAGATCCCTTAAGTCCGCCTTTGTACCTCGCCTTTTATTTGTATATGAGTTTTGTATTTCGTGCTTTTTCCTTTTGTAAAATAAAGTGTTTACTTACTTACTTACTTCACCTGTAATACACATAATACATTTAAACTAATTTAATTTAATTCCCAAACAACTTTTAACAATCGAACGTGTAGGTCGATCGGTATCTTTTAACTTCACCAAGAAACAAAATTGCTTTCATATTCGCTGTAATTTCCATATCGTTGTTTTGCACGAAGCAAAGTCGGTAAAAAAGATTGAGAATGCAAGGTGTTTTATTACGGTTCAACCTTTCCGAAGCCCCGTGCGTTTCATGTGGGCACTGTTCGGTTTCAATTTCAATATTATTCCACCCATTTGTTACGTAACTTATGGTAAAGAAAATGTTAGGAGTTCACATCGCGTTACTAGAAAAATAGATGAATGGGTGGTAGTAAGAAGTGCTGAACGTTTTTGGTTTAAAAGATAATCTCAATTTTTTCGTGGTTCAATACTTAACCGTGATCCTGTGTGGTATATCTGTATAGAATAACACCTCTCTATTACTAGCAACCTATCACTATTATACCACCTCTTCCATCTGTTTTCAAACTTAAAATCGTGCTTGCAGTGGCTGCGAAGCGTGAAAGAGTAATAGGTACCATGGTTTTGTCTATGTCACGTTTCGTGTTAGGTGTTTCCTGTGAACATAGTTAGGCGTGATTTTAGGCATGTACCTATGTGGCGCAGCGCAGACGACAGACTTTTGCGCGATCGAGTCTGCGGAGCAATAAAATTTTATTGCTCCGCAGACTCGATCGCGCAAAAGTCTGTCGTCTACGCAGCGCCTGTATGTAAACCGCATAAACCGAAATATCGACTTCACGAAATAAACTAGCAGCAGTCGAGACCGCCGAAACATTCAGAAACAACCCCAGCAGATGTAAAACGTGTCACTTTTACACTGGCTGAATAAAAAATCCATCTCGCAAGCATAATTTGATGCCAATTCCAGTTCAGCACAAGGGGGAAACGTGTTCGCCATTTTGCTACCGCAGCCAGACCGTTTAAATGTGCAAATAGTTCCAACCGCCACAGATTACCATAAAACGAGCTATCGATGTAATAACCGTAGGTATATTTCGTTGCATGGTCCAGTCTAACGTTTTGATGAACCTAACGAGCTGAATGATGCACTGAAATCTGAATGATGCACTGATCGGGGAGTATGAAAATTAGGTAAATGTTTTCGTAAGTTATTTTACTAGATCCGTGTGAGTCTTGGGTTTAGGATGACAACTCCTTTTGTTTCGTGAATATCGTAAGAGGCGACTAAGGAATAGGTTTAGGAATACTTTAGGCGACAGGCTAGCAACCTGTCACTATTAAACACCTTCCATCTATGTTGAAACCTAAAATTATGCTATAAATGGCTACGGATTGAGAATTGGTTTCGTGTGCTCTGCCTACCCCATTTGGAAATACAGGCATAAATCATAATGTTTGTAAGTAGGTACTAAAACAAGAGGTGGCATTTCAGCAATTAGGTACGCTTATTTACTCTGTCTACTTATTTTTTTTAATCTCATTGATTATGCTGCCAATTTGTGGATTGTATACTAAAAATATTTAAAATTGTAAAGGAGATGGAGACTGTACCTTTGCAATTTGGGCAACACGAGCGGATAGCGTGAAATTAGCGATGCACATTCACAACTACCAATTTCGCAACTTGCCGTTGTCACGAATCGTGCCTATCACGCTTTAAATTGCTATTTAAATTTATATCCCAATACAGGGATATCCTGTGTGGTGTCGGGTTAGTTAGAATAACACCTCCCCGTTACTTCTGTGGATTTCATAAGAGGTGACTAACGAAATAGATTTATAAATAGGTCTGTCGCCCAAAGCATAATACCTACCTAAATTTATTTCCTTAGTCGCCTCTTACGACATCCGCATAAGGCTCAATTCACACCAGAAGAGCGGCGAAGGGCGGCGAAGCGCAGCGACCCGCTCGGTAGAGAAGGCGCGAGGATTCCCGCGACTGCTCGAGAAGTCGCTGGAATGCGCGGGAAGTCGCTGGAATGCGCGGGAAGTCTAAGATCTCTGGGTGGGATACTGCCAGCGGCCGCTCGCGACTGCTCGAGCATTCTCGGGCATTCCCGCGACTATTCGCGCAGTCGCACGGCTTCGTTTATGGAATTCGCTAGAATTCCCGCAGATCCGCGGGCATCCGCGCGCCTCGTTGGAGTTTCTCATGCGATAATAAGTCTTATTGTAATGAAAATAAAGTTAAAATTCATTGACACTGACATGACATTGACATGACACTGAAACTGCGCTCCGCTTCGCCGCCCTTCGCCGCTCTTCTGGTGCGAATGGAGCCTAAGAGATGCAGTGGTGTAATGCTATACCCAGCCCCAAGTGGCAACGAAACCTGAAATAGCCATGGCTTTGTCAATGTCACGTTTTGTGTGCTCTTCCCACCCCATTTGAGAATCAGTCGTGATTGTATGGTTATATGAAGTGCAGCCACGCTTTTTAGCTTTGTGGTTGAGATATCGAAAGACAATTTTGTGCTCTATCTACATAAATCCGTAGAGAAAACAGAACAATATGGCGACGCAAAACATGAGACTTCAGTAGTAGTGTAGTAAATAGCTACCTATAGTGTCAAAAGTGTAAAATACTTAGTCTAAAGGCAATCCCAGTAAAATTTGTTTCAACACCACTGTTGCGAATATTTCCACAGTAACAGAAATTCAGGACAACTAAAACTTGAGCCAAACTAGCTAGCTAGCGTCCTAGCTTTTGGCGTGGACATAAAATTTCGCCCTATCCTACCTAAATACGTGCAAAGGTATGACTGTTTTAATTTCGCTGCAAACACCACGGCGTAATGAGACATGTGAATGTGTGTGTGAGCGCGGAAACACCGCCGACAAGGGAACTGACTAATTAGACACATTTTCCAAATAGCCTGTAACATCAGTAACAGAAGGGGTACATCAAACCACACGCCAGAATTTTCACTGTCAATTACGTAAAGGAGTGTATGTTCAACGTATTTGCTCAAAACGGGGAGTTTTCAAGAGAGCTCGAGTTTGAAATATTTGTGTGTGTTCAGTTTTTGAGCTGAACGATGCACCATAGAGATGACCAAACTTCTCGATTTCATGTTCACGACCAGGATAGGTTTTATTGGAAGATTCACAAAGCGATGAGCAAAAAAATTGAGTAAGTACCTAATCAATTCTGGATCTTTGAGGCTTCAAAATAAAAATACCTACTGCTCTCCGTGGACATCAAAATAACGTACTTCGGTACTTGGGTGAGGGGTCATCCATAAAGTACGTCACACTTTCTGTCTCGTGACACTAGAACAAAATTTCTGTAATTTTCATAGTTAAATGTGTGATATAGGGGGGGGGGGGCTGAAATTCCCAAAATTTTGTGTGACGTACTTTATGGATGATCCCTAATTTGTACATAAGTGAAAATCGCGACTAAACAAGATTTGCCACAGAATTGTTTCGTATGAGTAGAAGGTTTTCGGGCGTATAGGCGTGCACTCGACTAGCCAATCCTTTACCTTTATATGCAGTCAATAAGTAAAAATATTTATGATTTAGAACATTGGTTTGTAAGTCCTCAGATGACACTGAAAAGATTGGATTTAACCTGGCCAAAACATCATCTTGAACTGAGCGACAGCTCACAAAGTTGTCCTCGTTTACATCTCACCTGTTCATACAGAGCGAGCGTAAATTCACCAAACAAAACATAAACCAACTTGCAGCAATTTCGACAAAAACTTAACCGTGCTCAAAATTATAATACCCACTTGCCACTTAGCTGAGCAGCAAAAGTTTATAAGAACAACCGTGCGTGTGGACGTGGACCACACAAGATGAGATGTATTAATAATTCGCTTCGAGATGTAGTCAGAAGTGTTGACGAGAGCCATGACTAAGATCGTAAGGAGTTCCGGAGTCTGTTTCTGGAACAATTTTTGAGTCTGCTAGAGGAGCCGATCGATTTTAGTAGAACCATCCCTCTAATATTATTTTTGACTCAAACTTTTAGTTCGTATGTTACGAATTAAATAACTTCTAATGTCAATTTTAATCAAGAAACAAAATTGGAGATTTCTAAGTGTTGATACTAGAGAATAACTAACTACATTGGCTTTATTACGTAGCTATGAAAATATATCTAAGAAGGGCAGGCCCTCAAAGATCATTCTAGGTCAGTGAACGTCAAAGGCTTGCTTAGGAAACCATCATAGGAAGGTTCTATTGAATTGACGCCTTTGTGGCTAACTTATTACCTAGCTAGGTACCTACCTATTTATAATAATATAAAACAATGTACTGATAACTATAACTTAGCTCGTTCACGATATTAGCTTAAATTTTAATCAACAGGTAGCTTCTTTACTTAGCTTTAAACAGGTGCGTCAGATTATTTACTTGCAGCAAACAAAACGGCTTTACATTTTCGACCTAGCCAAATGTCATTAGACAATTAAACTTGCATTATTTGTAAAGGGATTACAATCAATTAAATAGATAGTAAGTTTTTTTTTTCAACTCCAAAACCAACGCTATACCATAGCTAGGTTGGTACCTAGTAAATACTTGTAACCAGAGCCGATATAGACCTAGGGCGATGCCAGTGGTGCCCAGGCACAGGGTGCAGACATGACCTGACCAGTATCTTCAAGGACGCAGTTTTACAACCTCACGCCGATCGCTTAAAAGGCTAGTTACTGCACTGTTTCTAACATACACATTATGGTAACACAAGAGAACTGAAAATTGAGTCGTCGCTCAAAAGTAAGTATTTTGCCAGGATACCTACCTACGTAGGTTACGTGGTAAAATCTGTTTTCATTATCTTTGTTCGTCGAGCTGCTCTCCCGACAGAGTTATGGCTAACACAACTATTACCGCTTGAAATGGACGGACAGCCGACAAATACACCGCATCCGTAACTGCGTTATTGGAGGGTAAAATAGTTTCCAACCAGTTGTGTATGTTGTGTGTTCTCGCATGTTGCCACGCGTGGCAACGTTGGATTAGGGTAAATAATTATCACCAAACTGAAAACTTTGGCTAAAAATAGGTTGGCAGCAAATTTTTTGCTATAGTGCAAACATACTTGTTATTGAAGTTATTATCGATTACGATCAAAGCCCGTTTGGACGGTAGAATGAAAAATATGTTTGTTAATGAAACACTACAAACAGTCCTTTTCTGCTACCATCAAAACGGACTAGGTATGATTATGAAATGCGACTCTATGAGACGCTATTTTTTAACTAAGTTTTCATCTTATCCAACTACCGCAAAAGCAAATAACGCTAACTTTGCAGTAAGTATGCACTGCAAATTCAATTTATATTATGTACGTGATCTGACATTAGAACGCAGTGTAGCCATATTATTCCAATGCAAAAGTTAGCGTGTCCGGATTCTACCTATGTTTATTTCCGTGTTTTTCTTTTCCACCAACTTTCTTAACTCTGTGGCGGCATCAGGCAAAATTTGCAGCATCATCCTAACTAAACACGCATTTTCCCTACTTTAAAAACATCCCTTCGTGTTATGCTTCTGATTTATGGTGAATGATATGTAGTAAAATCGCCCCTTGGGCTGAATGATTGATCGATGGTGATGGCATTAGTAAATCCACTGCGGCCCGGACGTGTCCATGCTTAAGGTGACTACGGTTTAAATTATTTGACACGATCGGAAAGATCAATCTTTTACTCTTGTTACTTGAACTTGTAGGACGAAAATGTTACAAACATTTAGCCTTTACCTAGTTTATGTTTACACGATAAAGAAAAAGTACTTATAAGTTTTATTCCCATGATTTATGCGACAAGATTAAGACGCGAAATAAAATGTGTAAATCTCAAACATATTTTTATATTATGAAGTATACTTACTACTCTACAACTACCCACTATAAGTACTATAGGTACGGTCGAACCAATTGATTTCTGACCCATCGATCGTAGAACGTTGTCACAATAATCGTAATAAAGTATTCCTTTGTAGAGCAACGCAATGTCGCAATGACGTTTTTTGTAAATTAGTCCTATGGTGGGTTAGGAATTAAATGGTTTCAGTGTACTGATACTTACTCAGTTATTGACTTATTAGTGTCGTTCCCTTAAATTCGACACAATTAAGCCTAGGGAAAGAAAGGACATGGTTAAAGCGTGGAATTCTATTAAGTCGGTGTCTATTGAAAATCGTCGCCATCTACATTTCACTGCCTTACCTTACTCTGTAACTAATCCGTTGAACTTATGCGACTCGTAAAACGCGTCATCAACGAGGTCCTCAAAATAAACCAGCTTTTAATAAATGACCCTTCCACCTAGAGTTATAAAACATAAACAAATGAGCCAGCTGCGTTGTAAACCCTTCCTGAATGATTGAAAAGGCACGATGCTTAATTTGAGGTGTCGTTAAAAGCATCGTTAGATAGGCCGTGAATTATGTTCTCGCACTTTGATGACTATCGGTGTTGTGGCGACTGAGTTGCGTTGGAAGTACGCTTATTCTGTTGCTTTTTTGAGCAGCGTAATGTTAGAGATCGTACCTAATGTAAAAAAAGGGAAAGAGTTTTGGAGTCAGCGTACCAAAATGTCAAAGTTTACCTTTTAACAGGTGAGGACATTCTTAATTTTGAGACAGAAAGAATAGCACACGATCGAAACCACCTAGGTACATATTCAAGTTAAATGTCTAGTAGTTTGCAGCTTTAGATGAATCTCGGATTGGTGGCCCAATTAAGTCCTTAATAACACTTTAAGTATTTTGGAAACTTATTTACCTTGGCAGCTTTTACAAACAACAATTCTACCTACTCGTGAAATTAAGCGCCAAACTAACTGGTGCATTTGTGCATTGGGATTTATCGATCCGAGGACAAAACCTAAACTTCCTGTAGTTTTTGTGTGGTATTAATCTTTCTCCCCTTTTTCCTAGTAACCGTTTGAACACACTGATTCGAGTAAAACCTACCTCGCGCTGGTACAGTCAGGTAATTTAATCCTAGGCTCTATAAATGCTATAGAATGTTATGGCATTTCTTGTGAAAAGGTATCATTACCATGATTACTCATGCTTCCCGACTTTTTCTTCCTCAAGTGACTGCTATCGGCGCCTTTAAAATTCTAAATGCAAATCGTTTACAGTTTACACCATCGCCAGTGAGTACGCTCACTGAAATCTCGTGGTACTGGTACAAACAGCTAATCAAGACCTTGTAAAAAGGTAAAAAACCATTGGTCAAAGGTAAAGAAATTAAGGTAAATATTCCGTATGTAGGTATGTCGATTCCGTGTGGTGTCGGATTTAGTAAAACATCTCTCCATTTTTCTGTGAATATATATCGCGTAAGAGGCGACTAAGGGCGACCGGTTCGCAACCTGTCATTATTATACCTACCAACTCAAAACCTAAAAAAATGCCAGAAACGTGAAATAGTCATGGCTTTGTGTAGCGTTTTCCTGTACTCTGCTAACCTCATCTGGGAATACAGGCGTGATGTATCTATGTTAAAAATCATAGCGGTCTCGAAATCAAACTCCCTAGTCAGTACCTGAACAGGAAAGCCACATCCGCGTGGTCGCCATATAATATTCACCTCAGTAACAAAAGCGGCATTATGTACACTCACGATACTTCGCATATCAATCAGAGCCAACCGCGGCTCTGACCCCTGCCCAGAGAAAGCTGGAACCGAACCCGTCAAACGGGTGGCACTATCGCGAGTCCCGCTTCCCATCGCATTATGGTTCTTGTGTGGGATACACTAGGGATGTCATGAATGTCAAAATTTACGCATACCTACGCGAATGAGGATGTGAATGCGTATGTCCAGGATGCGAATGTCCGAAAGCGAATGTGAATGCGAGTGTTTGAAAAAAAATATATAAGTTATTTTTGTTAGATTTCATTAAAAATACTATTTGTGTACAAAAGAAATGAAATATTGTTACAAAATCGATTGACGATATTTGTAAAATAAAATGCGAATATTTTGTAGCATCCCTAACTCATACATCAACCATATTAAGCCCGTCACAGACTACGCATATACGATAATATTTTATCTGCGTATAAATGCCATTTTTCCATATTTCGGTGTCACAAGATACCTGACGGTAAATCTGCGCGGTGTGTGGTAGCTCATAGAAATTGTATAGGGAGCGATATTGACAGATATATGTCCTGTAACAGATATCTTACCGTATCTGCTTAATGTGTGACGGGCTTTACAAGCTGACATCATTTCCACCAAGTACCGTGCCTTAGAGTGTCCTATTGCAGATAGCGGGAATATGCCAGCGTTCTCGCATGCTTTGTATGGAAGGTTGTTCTGTGATTGATTTTTGCATCGCAAATTTTGTACCGTCGAGGGAAATGTTCAGCGTTCAGCGTTGTGTTAGGTTTGCATATTTTATGCGGGATAGAGTACGACGTTTAAATGGAACGTAACATGATAGACAACGACGTCAACTATATCCTAAGGCTAAGTAGTACATACCTACCTATCTTATAAGTTTTAGGTAGGGGCACCTAGTCTAGACTGACTGAAAATGTCCCTGATTTAAGAATGTCTCGCCTTCAATTTAGATTGTTTGTTCACGACCAACCTAGATAACTAGAAATAGGTAATCGTATTTAATACTATGGACTTCTTGACAAGAGATAAGCCGACAGGCGGCAGCTAAACTCTTAAAAGTCGATAGAAAATTTAGTGAAAAAGAGACATTAATTGAGAATTCTAATTCTCATCTCTTAAGCATCTCTTCTCTATCTCTATTTTAAACATAAAACTACCGTGAGACTCACTTAAGTAGTTATAGTGAACTAAAACGAGTGCGCGTCTATCCGCTGCCGTGGCGCGATCTCCAGATTGGGTCACGAATTGGCCAGAAACATGCCGAGCTGATGTCGATGTAAAAGCGTGAGTAGATCCGTTTCAGTACACTATTTCAACCTCTACTTTTCAATGTACCTAGGTACCTACCTAGGCAGGTAGGTAGGTAGGTATTTCCTACTTGTCGTTCCTTCAAAACTCACGTGCAATTTGGTGCTAATTAACTTCATTACGAAATTATCCAAATAACCTACCTCGAGCGGAATTAAGCGCGCAATTCATTAATTAAATATCCCGAAACCCAATTAAAAATGTTTTACGTTTTCACCGTGCTTGAATATTAATTTGTGCGAACATGATTTATAGGGACGCTGCGGCCGTAAATCTTCATACCTAGGTACCTTCACCAACATGCGATGGTAATAGCACGAGGCTCCATGGAAACTAGTTGCGAATTACGCTGTATTTTGCCCTTAACAATGTAAATTAAATTAATTTTGAATACGTCGGTACAGTTACTTACACTTATGCCTAATGTTCTCGTGTATATTTAATACTAGCGATCCGCCCTGGCGTCGCATAGATGCAATCCCTATGAGACAAACGTATACCATAGTGGACTTTTTTGTAGGCCTTATTGTAAGGTGTACATTGTAAATAAAATACTGTAGTTTGATCTAGATTCTAGTTCATAGGATTCAGGCGGCGTTTGGAATGTATGCAGCCTGCTGTACGCGCATAAAATTGTATTTTACAACATCATATTAGAAACTCTAAAAATTAAAACAAGTACCTAAGCAAGTAAGGAATCTATTTAATTAAAAACAACCGCATCAAAATTCGTTGCGTAGTTTTATAGGATCTAAGCGTAAATAGGAACAAACAGCGGGAAGCAACTTTGTTTTATACTAGGTACCTAGGTATGTAGTGATAGTGATAGTAAGGATCGCCTCGTTGTTTATCTTTATATTTGTCAAGACCCTTTTCTTAGGAACGCGTGCAGATATGACATTGAAATTGATACCAATTGCTAAGGTCTGCGGTTCTTTAAACATGTAAGTAAATAAAATCTCTAAGGACCGATTCAACCGAACGAGAATAAAATAATAAATCCGCGACCACAAGACTTGCCCCTAACTCTCTGCAGCTGATTATACTGAGGAAGCTAAGCAAGATGACATCTTACCATGGCGGGAACTCCTTGGCCTCTTCAAGGCCAGACGGCGTCGCGAGGGTGTCCGCATCGCCCTCGGACCGTCCTCCGGGATGCTCCGGAATCACCCGCTCAATCGTGGTCACCTCCTCAATATCCGAGTCGATGCCCTGAGCGAAGTCCATGTAGAACGACTCCCTGGAGTCGCTGGACCCTCGCCGGAGCTTGAGGGACAGATCCGGCGAACTGTCATCCATTTTGGACACTATTCTCTTTTGCAGAGGGCAAATCTGTGGTCACAAGGATCCATTTTGGGGCGACCTCGCCTAGATTAGCATCTCAAGTTCTTAACCCATTGTGTTGGATCCGTCTGAATTGAATGTTAATCGAGTTAATGCGCGGTGTTTGTTGATAGGCATTATTGTTGGATTACAGGAGGTTCGTTCTGCTAAATGTGTTGTCATTTGAAATAAGTAGCTGCCTATTAGCTCTATGATTGGCTGATAAATAACAGGAAGCGAATGTTAAATTAAAGCCGATGTTAGATCAAAGATAGATAGGTAACTAATAAATAATTTGTTGCCTTATTCGTGGGGATAGTTCCTATGTCAGCAAATTTGTCCCTCCGTTTAAATTACGTTAAAATGTGTGTCGTTTAAGTACCTAGCCTTGCCGCTCTTTGTTTGCCTAGTTTAACGTGTTAACTGACTCTGCTAAAACTTCTCAGGTAAGCAATTATTTTTATTGGGTAACCAAATTTAAAAAACTCAATCGAAAATCCGCGGCATGCGATACGATCCGTTACACGAATTCAATTAGTGTTTTCTAACAATAAACTAAATACCGAAACAAATTTAACGAGCGTGAAAAACGCTTCCGATCCGTTAACAAAAAGCGGTCTGGCCAGAAACAATGTGTTGGCCATTCATCTTACCGCGTCACAAAAAGAGTGGTTCGACGTAAAAGAACAATGACCCGCGACCATTCCCTTAACCTTCCCTAAAATCGACGCTACTTCCTGCGGCGTTAATAGCTAGAGTATCACGCACACACGCGCCAGACACACAAGCAGCGGCTCGTAACGATTACCGAATCCAAGTAATATTAGTCACACCGACACACGCATTCGGCACCTCCAGTGTCAACTTCCATAACCGAATTTCAACGAAGCGTTGTGTACTAAATAATTAATCAGTCATTATATTACTTAAATGGAAGCTTTGAATGTAAATCAACCTAATATTTTTATTTGGTCATAGCTATAAAACGAGAATGGTCCTTCGAACCAGATCGACTAAATTACCCGCCAAAGTTTTACAGTTGAGTGACGATAATCTTTAGTTTTGCGTCAAAAAGTAAACAAAGACTAAGCACAAGATTCCAATAAGAAACACTAACCAAATACAGAAACCTCTCAATAAATATTGCTTAGCTAAATTGATAATGTATCCTCATGATCCCACGCGAGCGGCACGACACGGCATTAATATTGAAAGCACATCCACAGCGATATTAATCGCCGCCGGTGGGGACAACAATAATGCCCAAGAACAAACATGCTCATTTACACACGCCGGCCGATCCGATTCGTGTGCTAGGCACGAAAGCGTATTGACACGAAATATTCAACGGGCACTCACACAACGATAGTAATAGTAGGAGCACGTGCTTCGCGAGCGACGGGGCGCGTCCGGAGCGCCCTCTCGCGGCTAAAGTTGGCGCGCGATTGCCGCGGGCCGCGAGGCAGGCTCGCTCGCTTAGCGGGTAGGGCGGGGGATGAACCGGGATCAATCTGCCTTGCTCCGCTCCGTCCCGTTGCACCGACGGGATATTCGGTTTTGGGACACGATCGACACATTTGTTTTGATGCAGTGAAACAATAAAGCGTCTTGTTTAACACCCGTTTTATTGAAATATTAATAGTTAAGCTTCATTTTGCTGTTGTTTTTTAATATTTTCTGCTTATTTTACTTATTTTGATCAATTCTTGTACTTAATTTTAAACTGATGAAACACGGGTCTCAACGCGATGATTATTTACCTTTATTACTCCGACGTTTCGACACGGGTTGCACCGGCCGTGGTCTCGGAGAAACGGAGACCACGGCCGGTGCAACCCGTGTCGAAACGTCGGAGTAATAAAGGTAAATAATCATCGCGTTGAGACCCGTGTTTCATCAGTTTAAAATGTGTACAAAGCGCGAGAGTTTAAAATATTATCTTGTACTTAAGTTTCATTTATTTGTTTGTGTGTTCATGATCTTTCTAATTTATTGCTGGATTAAGAAATTCTGGTAAAGATTGACATGTTAAACTTATTGTGATTCTAATTTCTAGTGCTCAAGAGTTCGAATTGCTGTCCCCTAAATCTAACTTGGCAAGATTTTACGTAGTGGGGGTAAGTTCGTACATAGCTTTTTCCTGAGAATAGTGATACGTGAACTTACCAAGACTCCTCCAAAATTTTGCTAAGTTAAATGAGAGGATTGTACTCGAGTATTTTATATTACTGAGGCAAAATAAAACACTATTATTGTGATAATCTATACAAGTTTTTATAACATATTTTTACATTGTAAACAAGTCATTTATTTATTTATACTTATAACATATCGATATCACAATACTTTATAATCTATTTAAAACGTAATATTACACAATTTGGAATAAAATGTTGAACTGAAGTGAAAACCTACAATTTATCCACTAGCTCCCGAAAATTTTAAGACGGGATTTTTATGTTTCAATAGATAATAAAAATGTTAATGCTATTTTAGCGTGAAGTTTATAAATTCAAAAACATACAAAAACTAAATTATCATACATTAAAATTTATTAAAATATTATTGATTTAATATTGAGTTTCCTACTTCCGTTTGGAAACTTCATACAATAAGCATACAAGGATGGAATTTCAAAGTTTTTTTATTATTTCTAGCTAAAAGAATCGTCTTCCAAGACTTCTCGTCCTGGTCAGTGAAAAGCAAATTAAGTAAACTTAACGCCGCCATTAAAAATTCTTGTCGTTTTCATTTAATCCAATTAAAACCAACCCTTTTCATACAATTTACTTTACTATAACATTCTAACCGTAACATGTTTTATGATTAACGGTAAGTATAAATATGAAATTTGAATATCATAGTTGTGTATTTTTTATTCCGTTTAATGGCTAAGTTGATACTGAGTGTAATAATAATAACAAATATTTTCGTAATAAAATTATAACATAATTATTTATTCTAGTCTATCAAACTACTTCTTACAAAAATAACAGAAATAGAAGCAGATTGGCAACAACCCCGTTCAATCTTTGGCTAATTTTTAAACGTGTCATAACACCAAGAATAGAAAACCTAAAATGTCACGAAACTTACTATGAAACCAGCTGGGAAGTCATCTCTTTTGGAACTTTGACTTGAAACAAATTAAACCAAGTTCTAAATTAGAGCGCATGGTGACTGACGATAACATTTTAGATGTGTATTTAAGAAATAATCAATATTAATAAATTTTGATAAGAAATCCGCGTAGCGAAAAAAATACATCAATGGAATCAAGTAATTCGAGTAAAATATTATTAACCCATTGAAACAGTACTCCGCCATAAAGATTGCACATCGGCCTTCTAGGCTAATTCAGGTGCCGTAGAGCGCTGTCTCACTCTAACTTACGTTACGCCAATTGTCTCTTTCCAAAGACCGATGTGCAAATTTTGTGGCCAGCCACTGTACCAAACTTATCTGGTTCACATGGTAAAATAAATAATAGCTCGGACAAGTCATAGCAAAAACTGAAACGCCTGTAGAACACTAATCAATAAAATAGTAATTATTGTATCTAAGATTAAGTTAAATATAAAGCAGATGTTTTGGTATTTAACCTGTGCAAGTTACATTTCAGGTAATCAATTTAGTTCTATTCGTTTTGGCAAGACCTGTCCAAACTATGAAAATAAGAGTCTTAAATCGAATTTAGCTCGACATGTTTACATCTAGTCTATAGCCCTTCATCTAGGAGCCGCGGGGGCAGCTGCTAAATGCGCACTGCGCGCCACCGCTTAGTTCGCGCGACACAAAAGTTGATGAAGTGCTACGGACGTGAGTTATCCGTATTTTTCATTATAGGTGATTCTTACAGCAGTTTCAGGTTTAAAAAAACAATTCGAACTAAGCAATTGCTTACGAAAACTAAGCTATCAATGATCAAGTGAAATTCACATTCTCTGGAAATAAAATTCAAGTTACCCGTTCACAATCTTGAATCAGCAAATTCCCCTCTGAGACACTAGTAATATTAACGCGTACTTCAACTGGTAGTACAAATGACATGCCATTAGGTCACTAAATGTACTAATAGCGTAATAGCAGTTCTAGTGATCAAAATGGAGGACTGATAATACAACTGTTTCGTAATTTGTCGACTTCACTATATTACTTTCTGTTGATTCTGTATTCAAGTTAAGCCTTAAGTACTTTTGATATGACCAATAGTAGTCTATGAAAAATCCCGAGTATGTAACCATTCAACTACGTGGTAGTACAAATTAGCCAAGCAAAAAGGAATTTAGAAAGCAAGTAGGTAAAAATTATATTCCGTACAAGGAAGATTTTAGCTTTGACTACTTTCTGGGTATACCATTAAGACTTTATTTGAATACAATTATTTCTGTTCCGAAATAAATTCGGTACAATCACACTCCATCTCTAAGTTATACAGTTGGTCAGTACCAAAAGTAACCAGTTTATTTGAGAGTAAATTACATGTCCAGTCAAAATAACTCATCAATCACAAATAAATGATGTTTTGTATAGTCATTAAAGAACAGAAGTGTCACCATCATGCCTGTATTCTATAAACAGAGCGCTGGAAATGTTACATAGACAAAATCAAATTAATTTTAGGTTTAAAAACAAATTAAAGGTATAAAAGTTTCAGGTTGCTAGCCTGCCGCCTAAAGCATCCTTGCTATACATCTCGCTCGTTTAACGTCCCATAGCTCTTAATAAAATACGAGATTAATTTATGCTATACGCATCCACATTTTGACAGAGCTCAATCGACTAACACGGCGATGACTTTATGCTTCAATCCGTTTGAACAAGTCTCAGCTGATTCGATTCATCCAGTAGCCTGATAGACCAGAATTCGCTAAATATTATTAACCATGTGAAAGCATTAACTCATTATTTTTAACCGACACAAGATTTCCACGCGAGACCGCCGCACGCCATCGCGCCGATCAGGTAGACGGCCAATGCAGCCACAGCAACCATGATGACATACATTCTGATGTTTTTCCAGAACAAGCTGCGTTGCAACGTTCGCGCGGTGCCGTTGAAGGAAACAGACTGAAAAATAATAAGACGCTGATTAGTTTTATTTAGAACTAGCTTTCCGCCCGCGGCTTCCCCCGCGTGGAACTCGGTTATATTGCGATATAAAGCACAACTATAAGAAAACTTCTCGTTTTAAACGACACACAGCGCCATCGATCTATCACCTATCGATCGGTCATCGATTGATATCGATCTATCATCGATCGATATCGATCTATCATCGATCGATATCGATCTATCAAGCAAACTATATTTTTGTTTTCCCTCGGGAACATCAATTTTTCCGGGATAAAAAAGCCCATTATTTAATCCGGACTACTATCTTTACGTCTGCAAAATTTCAAAGCAATCGGTTCAGTAGTTACGGCGTGAAAGCTGAACAAACAAACAAACAAACTCACTTTCTGACTTATAATATTATAGTAAGGATTAAAATAAGTGCGTACGAAAACTTCAAACCTGTTTTCCAAGTAGGGTAACTAGAGCACGCGAAACGCCGGATACGCTTCTAGCGCAA
Organism: Adoxophyes honmai; assembly: GCA_005406045.1. NCBI lineage: Eukaryota > Metazoa > Arthropoda > Insecta > Lepidoptera > Tortricidae > Adoxophyes > Adoxophyes honmai. The sequence continues at coordinate 102,874 of BHDV01003200.1, read as the reverse complement.
TTTTAGGTTTAAAGTTACATAAAAAAAGCGTAATTGTGCATTGGCCTAAAGCGTATCTAACTACACATAGAAAAAGCAATGTGGTGTGGTGTCGGGTTTCGCGTTATAACTCTCCCTTTCTTCAATGGATGTCGTAAGAAGCGATTGAGGAAATAAGGTTAGCGAATACCTCTTTTAACTAGCTTTAACCTAAAATAATGCAAAGCGTGGCTGCGGAAAATGTCGAAATAGGAAAATACCATAAAAATTATGCCTCATTGAATTGAGGTTTGAAATTATTATTAAGGCTAGCAACTTGCCAACTTAAAACAACAAAAGTTTAGATGGAAGTGCCCACGAAACATGAAATAGCCATGGTTTTGTCTACAGTGTTTTATGTGCCCGTGTGGTGCCGGGTTAGAATAGCACCTCCCCTTTTCTTCCCGTGGGTGTCGTAAGAGTCGACTCTGGGAAAGGGGTTAGTGTATTGTGGGCGATGGGCTAGCAACCTGTCACTGCAATATCACGTTTAATCATCTGATTACCCTGAAATTGCTAAACGTGGCACTGGATTTTTGAATCCATGTGCTCTGACTACCCCTCTTGGGAATACAGGCGTGAGGATATGTATGTATGTATGTTTTATGTGCACTGCCTACCCCATTTGGGAATCCAGGCGTGATGTATGTATGCATCATGCAGCAGACATTATCATTATTTTTATCAACAAGTCTCTCCTTGTTGTATAATGAATTTGTATAATAATCATTAGCAGCTACTCACGTTAGTGGCCAAGTTATCAGCCTTGTTGATTAACAGCTCTAATTTTTCGCCCCGAGTCGCCATGTTATCTGTAAATCAAAAAAAATATGAATAAAAAATACAGTAGAGGCAACTCTTTCAAAAGTAGAGGATTAATCTATAATCTAAAATAATCTTACTATGTACTTAATAGCCCTTTATATAAATAGTCGATTTGCTTGTTCCAAAAACCATAACATAGTTACATTATTTTAACTTAGCCAATCTTATGTATGATTTTAGAAGTAGGAATATGGTCCTATCATTTCGGAGGGCCAAATAACTTTTTTGTGTTGCTATTCATGTGCTTTGCCTACCCCTCTTGGGAATACAGGCGTGAGAATATGTATGTATGTATTGTGTCCCGTAAGTTAGGAGACAACCGCAATACTTGCTTGGAAAAAGTTTATACTCTGGACATGCACCGTAAAGAAATTTATAACGCCACCGCGCCGCGCAGCCCCGCTTCCGCTGTCAGCGCATTTCGAGCTTTATCATTATCATACTGCATATCATACTGCAATGCATCACATCTCTTTGACTCACGATCCTTATTCACTTTCAGTAAACAAGTGACAATGTAATGCTTCTAAGATTTCACTCAAAACGACCTCCAAACCAGTAACATGATAAACTAATCATTTGATCATCTCCTACACGCAAGTTTGCGTCTTATAAACAAGCATGCCATGTAAATTATAAGAAACAAGGATTTTTTTTTGTATAGAATTATCAGTGGTGATTTAACTGAAACTACTAATGAGATCAATACCTTACTAACGGGTGATAACTAAAAAATGAGAATACTTTTTGGCAGCTCTAAAATGAAAACTGTCTACATTTAAAAAAAAAGTTTGTTCTATAAGATGTTGTTGTCTCTTTTATGAATCATATAATGTGCAATCTTTTTTTTTAATCCGTTTTGTTTGTCGAAGATGGCGTCAAAACAAGAAGCTTTGAGACTACGCGTTGTAAACTTTTGCAATTCTAACATTTGCCTCGGTAAAAAGTTAACAGTGGACCATTTTATCGAGGAAAACGTGCCAATTTCTACCATTTATAGAATTTTAGCATCCTTGACGGTAGCTCAAAAAGGTAGCAGCGGTCGACCAGCGAAGATTATGACCAAGAGGGCGTTGAAGTTGCTCCACAAAATTTTTAACGATAACGATGCCATAAGCCAAGGAGATGCCGCTAAAAAATTCAATTGTACTCAACCGTACATTTGTAAATCGTTAAAAAAGATCGGCCTGAAATGCAGAAAGAAGGTGAGGGCACCGGAATACACAGACGACCAAATATCGACGGTTATGTCGAAATGTCGTTGGATGACGCGAAATTACAACGGGAAATCGTTTATTTTTGACGATGAAAGTTATTTTCCTCTGAGTAAGACCCATATTCCTGGAAATGACCGATACTATACCAGCGATGTTTCTACTACACCAGAGCACATAAAGCATAAGTACAAGCACAAATTTGAGCAAAAAGTTATGCTGTATGTAGCCATTTCTGAAAGGGGTATATCAAAACTGTGGTTCAAGCCAAGCGGTCTGGCGGTCAATCAAAAAGTGTACGAAAACGAGTGTCTGAAAAAAATACTGGTGCCTTTTATTCATAAATATCATACAAATGGAGAATATGTTTTCTGGCCTGACAAAGCATCTTCGCACTATGCAAAAAAAACGCTACAAATCCTAGAGGCAAATAATATCCCATTTGTACCAAAAACGCGTAACCCGTCAAATCTTCCGCAATGTCGTCCGATAGAAGATTTCTTCGGTAATTTGAGCAGTTTGGTGTATGCAAACAAATGGAGAGCAGAGAACTGTGCCCAATTAATAAAAAAATAAGGACATGTGTGCGGAAGATGAACAAAGATACCGTCCAGCGGTCTTGTACTAACATATTGTCCAGGCTCCGACGTACAACTGACCACGGACCCTATACCAATGTCCATTATCATTATTGTACACTTATACCTGTAAATATTCTACAATTATAACTAATTTTTAAAAACATCACAAGAGTTTCTTTTAAATACCTTAAAAACATATTCTCATTTTTTTGTTATCACCCGTTACCTTACTGTACACTGTACAGTGTGTTACATACAAGTTTTATGTTGATGTTCAATCATATGAGTTACCTATCTATTTCCATAATAATTTTCTGTTGACCTTGCCGAGAAGTATTAGTTACCTCGCTGCATTGTAAACTACTCAAGGTTTTTACGAGTTTTTTTATGTCAGCTCAATTGAATGTGGTGGTTGTATGAATAGATTGATAAAACATTAATTTTTATAACTCAAAACTAAGAAAAGAGAACTGTATCATAACCGCATAAATACTTTTTTACAATGACATTTTTGTTGTTTACCAAGCTCAAAAACAATATGTGATTATTCCATGAGAATTATCCATTGAAACAAAAAACTTTTATACTCTAGCTAGATAATTTTAATCAGTACAACCACTTTGATGTGCTCTCAACGATTTGAGAATAAAGGCGTTATCTATATGCCAGTACACATATTAGTGAACCCAACTGTACTTTAGAGGTACAAAACTCTTTCACACAATTCAACTTCAATACTATCCCACATTATCTACAACTTCATTAGGTTAGCTTTCCATCTCATTAATTTACATTAGAATGCCATAGATAAGCATGTTGTTAATTTAAATTCAATGTGCATTGAACTGTAAACATTCTACCTCATTGTGGAGCAACTAAGGATATTTCCATACATATCACTCATTAACACACACAAACATACAAAAACAATAAAGATAAAGCGAGATAAGTACTGTTTGTATATAAATAAATAGGGCTATCAGAACCAGAAAATGGTCATTGATTGATTATGTTATTAAAATACAAAATAAGCATTATTTACAAAACAGTGTATTATTATTAATGCACATTGACCTAGTTTTCGTATGACTTTGCAATCTGAAAACATCATGTTCAATTGAATTGAGTCAAACAGAAGCTGGCAGGAGCTGTCTTATAGCAAACAAAAGTCTATGCACAGTTAAGTTCATAAATATATGAGCAGACAAATGACAAATATGTAAACTTTTGCACCTTATTGTCTATCTCATAAAGGTGTACAGATATTTTTGAACCCTAAGTTTTGCTCACATATTGGCAAAAGGGATAGAAACACCAGTTTTGCAGCTGGTCCCAATATTCAATCTATCTATGGTTTAGGTAAGCTTAGAGATAGGACAATCACAGATAATATTGTATGGGCGTTGTCAGTTTGCTATAATTATTGAACAAAACCGTTTTGCTATTATTACTATTAATTATAGTAGGATACAAAATTATTGAACCATAAACAGTAGAATGGCTAGCATGGCAAGGCGCGAATTGAGTCGTGCGCGAAATAGACTAAGTCTCTCACTTTCTAACCATAGATTTCAGGAAATAGATGACAATAGTTTAAGCTAATCTATGCCTACATGTTGCAGACTATTGGATATTTTTTTATCTCTTCATGGACTATAATATGGCAAGTCCAATTAGGTTCAAAATTTAGGAGAGTAAGATAGCATTTAATGTTAAACAACTTTGAAATGTACAAAGTTATATTTCTAGATGGAAATACTTAATAGTACTTGTGCCAAAAATCTTAAAAACCTAAAACTGTAATAAAGAGACATCCAATTTGCTATACAATGTAGGTTTGAGGACTAAAGAGAACAGATGTTGAAATAAATTTGCATATTAATTAATGTGAATAAATAAGAAAATAAGCCCTGTTGACTATTGTCAACATGCAGAAAATCACCAAGTAGCTAAAAATTACAGGTGGTAAAGGTTACCTATTTTAGAGGCCTTTTTATAATCGGTCAATTTCCGCCAATAACCAAGTTCCAAATTAGGCAATTAAGGCCTGTATTATTGATACTAGATAGACATGCTTACATAGATAAATATCCAAGACTCAAGAACATACACATGATTATCATTAAGCGGGACTTCATCAAATTATTAGCATTTTTAATGTTGAATGATTTTTTTTGTTTCATTCAGCATAAATTGCAGATATTAAAATAATTAGGACACTGGACTGCACTACACTTTACTCTTATATCATACCATCATTAGTACAAAAAGTGGATAAAAATATTAAAAATGCACTTGAAGCTCAGAAAACATAATTTTATCAAATGGACAAAGCCACAAAAAAAGTGCAATTGAGCTCTTGTGCTACTGAAAGTGTGAAATGAGAGGTCAATGAAATTGTTGTTTACTTGTAACTTACCTATATTTTTGACCATGATGTTTTTCAATTCATCCAATTCTCCATATATTGTGGATATAGTGTTAAGGTCTCCAGATTCTGTATAGTGTTTCATTTCCGTGGCCAATACTCTGGCAAATTCACCATTCATGGCATAGGGGATGGCTGTCTGGGCAGTCTCCCCAAAAGCAGTTGTAAACCTTCTTTTAATTTCATTGAGAAAAAGGAATGCCCTTGATCGTTGAAATTTCTGTAAATTAGCAACATAAATATTACTCCTTTTTAAAAACAGTCCGTAGCAAATTACACAACAGCAAAAGCAAAGGACTAAACTAAAGAAACTTAAAATACGCTACAAGTGATTTTATAGTTATAAAAAAACTCAGCCTATAGAGGAAATGGCTGTGTACTGAATATAATGAAGCTACGAATTTTTACACATTTAAATACTCACGTCATCAGTAATGCAGAAATACACCAATTTATTTTCAGCGATATAATGAAACAGGTAATTCCCGTGAGAATATGTCAGTTTGTCATCGTGGGGTGGTATTTTTGACAATATCTGCTCCGTAACTTCCGTGAAATTACCCGCACATGAGGCATATTTAGCCAAAACAACTGTTCCTCGGGCTACGACGCTAAATAGGATAGGCATTGTGATGCGACACAATGAATCAGAATCAGCCGAGATTACAATTACAAAGAGAAATACAAAAACAAATCTAGATCACACAGTTGGCACTGTACTCTCCAGAGTAGCTCTATCTACAAGACAAGACTAGGAACACATTTGCGAGTTTACGTCTCAACTAATTAAATTTGTATTGCATTTAATTTTATGAAATAGAAAGACAAAATAAAATAAATAGTCCGACAGAGACGTACGTGCGAGAATTATTTTTTACTGACAAATTACCACAGATAAGATAAAGTAACTAACAAAATCTTGACACTCTAAATTCTTTGTTTACCGTGTCAAATTTTCGTTGTAATGTTGGCTAACATGCTTAAAGTTGTCTTGTATCTTTTCATTTTTTAGCATATTTAATTTTAATATTTTGTCAAGAGTTGTTCTATGATAAATTTTATTAAATATCTAACAAAGGTATGGCTCCCATTACTACGATTACCAACTCAAAATAAATTTATTCTCTCATATCAAGCAACTTTTAACCATGTCATGCTCTGTCTATCACTCGAAGGTCAGAAAAAGATCCCATCTCTTCATGGATATATTCGCTAGTTGTTCAGTGCACTTGCTGTTTTTGATTTTTACAATAATTTAACATACATATAGTCCGTCAAATAAGTCGTGACAATGAAGGAGGGCGCCACTATCGTTAATACGGCAACCCTATTATATTCGACCAAAAAGTTTTGATATTTTATATGAAAAAAACATATTTTTTTAAGTACTTAATTAGTTTTCAAACTAAATGATACTACCATCTATTTATACAGATGAATTTGAAGACGATTTTGATTATGACTCATGGATAAAAATGGCTTTATTATTTTAAAAATTAGTTTTAATAAAAATACATTAGGTATATTTTATTATTGACTACTAAGTATATAAAACCTATTCTACAAAATTAAGTTACGTGCAGGGCGTCCAAATTATTTAGATATCATATCATTATTAGTTTCACAAGTGAGCTAAAGTAAAGTTAGTTTTTATCCATTCAAAGATTTAAAAATTAATACTTGTCATTCTATTAGTCGCGGATTTATTACTTAATAAGATACCTGATTAATTGATTATTGTGGTTCCCTACCACAGCATACATTCTTAGCAAATTTTACTAATTGGTACTGTCACTACTATTACTCAATCTTTCAAAGTCTGGACAATACATATACATACACAATATTATTGTTATTTTTAGAGTCAGTAGACCCGTAAGTCGTTAACGATTTTGTTTAGCTACCTCGACTAGAACAGACTACAAAAACAGGAATAATTGTATGTATATGTGACGGTCACCACATATTAAAAAAAATAAAACAAAACAACAAATTTGTTTCAGTTTTTATTTCTAATCAAAGTCCAGGTATTCAACACCTGAAATAGAGCCTGAAGGAGAAGCAACTCTGCTTTGCTCGATTTTCGATGCTTCTGACTCGCTGGAACTATCATTGCCTACTGGGATGACTAATGAATCTATGTCATCGTATAATGTTTCTCGGCGGGCAAAATATTCATCCTCAACTTTGATGACATGTTCACCGCAGTTTTTCCACTCTCGGGCAGTAACAGACGGAAATACTTCCTCAGCCACCTGTGCTACATTTTGGCCAGGGACATTCTTCTGTGCAATTCTTCGTTTTACCATTGCCTATATTAACTCAATGGGGTTCAAGTCACAATGGCGGCAGTCTTAATACAATGTGACCATATTCTCTCAATAATTCATCTATATAATAGATGGGCTCTGGTTTGTGCTGTTTAACCACCATCAATAAAGATGGTTTCCGTAGGCTTTCCTCAAATGGAATATTATTTTCCAGGAGCCACAACTTTATATCTCCAACTTTGGACGCTGATGTAGGAGCCTGGGAAATAAATAATTATAACATTATAAAACAACAATGTAAAACAGATGAATAATTAAAAATCCATACTTATATATATCCTAAAAGGGAAAGTGGCACGTGTGTATCTGTCTGTTTGTTTGTCCGTCTTTCACGTCAAAATGGCTGGGCGATTTGAATAATAAAGAAAAATAACAATACAAATGGGGTAAGCAACATAAAACCGTTTAAAAACCGATATGGAGTTAGCTGACACCCTGGATTGCCACATGGCTACTTTTTATTCCGGAAAACAAAATTTTACCCAAGGGATAGTGATAAGTATGATAACTAAATTCTACACAGACGAAGTCGCGGGCAACAGTTAGTATAACATATTGCAATATGTACCTTGTTTGTAATAATGGAGTGGTATGGTGCATTATCCATCACAATTATGGATGGCTCCGTTATATTGGGCAATAACTTTACAGTTACCCATTTGGTGAAATTTTGGGCATTCATCTCGGAATGGTAATCTTCCTGTTTGTTTTTCCCAGTAAAAATCAACAAAGCATTTGGAATTAAGCCTTTTTCACTGCCAGCATGTACAATTATCCATCGTTTCCCTTTGGAAACGTGTTGGCGCTCACCCGGAGTATCAATGCTCTGCCAACATTTTGTGACTTTATAGTACTTTCAGAAATACCTAAAAAGAAAAAAGGCAATGAAATTATAAATACCATTTATTATTAACATTATTATTCACCCTTCAGAACATAAAAATATAAAAAGTGACGCAGTAATCATCAAAAGTATCAAAATTGTTTACTGTAAGGAACGATTCGTATGAAATTTTCATAACCTCAACGTAATTGTAAACAATGGTAAAAAACTGATAAGTTTTACTTAAAAGTTAAAGTATTGTAATTATTAATGTATGTTTAACACTAAAATACATTTACGTACCGTTTATCTTGGCTCTCAGGCCCATAAACTTCGTTCAAATTGGAACTTTCAACAAGCAACTTTCGCGTTTGATATTTGGCCGTACACTCCTGAAAAACTTTAAAAACGATTTGCCTCGCACCGCTTTTATAAACTTTATGTATCATTTTCAATCTTTAGATGGTCACACGTCACAGAATGCTCGAAATAACGCAATAAATCCTAAAATATTACCACCAAAGCTGGTAAATGACAACAGAAGTACTCAGTCTGACAGGAAAACCAGCATTGCCAGCCCAAAAAAAAATTAGTTCCAATTTTGTTCTCGTCAAGACTTTTTTGACAGACTTATACAAGGTTTTACCAGTCATTTTTTTTAATATTTTTTCTGGTTAAAATCATGTATACTTCTTATATTATGTTGACCAAGAAGCTTATACCCATTGGGTATAAGCTTCTTGATGTTGACACATACCTAGATGACCTAGTGCCTAGTGCTTAACTATTCCGTTGTGTGCTATGCACACGTTCGGAAATGGAGCTTGATTCTTGATACAATACTTTCAGACTGTGCCATAGAAAATGACTAAGGAGAAAAAATTAAAGTAATTAAACCACAACATAAGAAAAACATAACAAAATAAGTGTTTATTAAATTTTCTTATTTAGACAACATTGTAAACAACTAAATAGGTGTATTACACTTAGTCAAAGTAATCATCAATATCTATGTCTGGATTTAGGATGTCATCACCAAATGGTGACAAATCTATCTGATCCAAGATAAGATTTTCACACATTTCTTCCAAATCAGTTTCTCCAATCAAAATTGCTCCTTGTAGCCTACCATTTTGAAGCACAAATTTTATATACTCAAGTCTAGGAGTTGTTCTTAATAATATTTCATAATTGGTTCCTAAGCCTTGTCCATTATATTTTCCTAGCAGCACCACTCTGTATCCAAAGAGGGTGGTACAATGTGTAAACAGTTCAAAACAAAAGTCCTGTAATACTTCTTGGTTGGTTATCCTAGCATGCATTGACTTGGCAGCCATTGCTGCCATCTGTCTAGCTTGTGTCCAAAGCCGAAGTTGGAACCAATGTGCTGCATAAGGCCAAGATGCACTAGCCACATCACCAGCAGCAAAAACATCTTTTACAGTTGTTTCTTGAAATTCATTTACTGCTAATCCACCATCAGTTCCTTTTGTAGGTTCTTCATCCCACCTGAAATTAACTGCTGGTTCCACCCCTGTTGCTGACACTACAAAATCACATAAAACTGTCCTTCCATTAGTCAGTTCTACTTCTAAGGGATATTCATTGTTCTCCAGTTCATTAACTGACTTAACTTCAACTTTATAAACTATCTCCAGTTCTTGCTCACCAGTTTCATTTCTAATGCTTTCTAGTTTACTGTACCAATCAGGTCCAAGTGCAGCAGATTTCAGGTCTTTGTTTAGAGCCACTACAGTATCTTCTTCTGAGAAAACATGTCTTCTGGTAATCATATGTTTGGGTGTGTCCTCTTCTATGGGCTTATTTCTGAATGTGTTTTGAAAAAATTCAGCTGCCCCTGGATCAATGAATGTGGATGATATGTAATCATCTCTAATTACCCAAACTTTTTGAATTCCTCTGGTCGCATGAACAATTTCTGATGCAATACCTCCATTACCAACAATTAACATTTTCCTGCCCGTTTTCAACTTTGCCTGGAACTCTTGAACTGACTCTGTGTCCCTAATTCCAAGAACTCTTTTAGATTTATTTGAATCTGTGATAAGTTTTGGTATACCGCCTGTGCATATACAAATTGCGCCATAGCTGATAACAACACCTTTGGTTGTTCTTGCCAATTTATTTTTCGTGTCTACTTCATCCAGAGAATCGTAGACAATATTGAGATTGGGATGTATTTTCTTTAGCGAATTCGCTTCAGTTTCATGCACATCAAATTTAACAACAGTTTTAGCGAAAAAGCTCACATTGCTTACATTCTTTACTAATGAAGATGCGGTAACCATAACCAGAGTTTCCTCTGGATTCAGTATAGCCAATGTTTCTACACATGTGACGCCTGCAATACCACCGCCTATCACCAAATAAGTAGTTTGTATATCAGCCATAACTTCAACTTAATTAAAAAATCTCTGTTTATGTATAAAAACTACATGAAACAACACTTTTAAGTCAAATTAAACAAGACAAGACAATCTCGCAGCTGTATTTGACACTTTTGACAGTGAGACAGTGACAGTGACAGTGACAGGTCACAGCCATGGTCGATTCATTGATTGGTGGTGCTAATTTTGTGTATTCTGTGGTTACTTCTGTGGTAACTACAGGTCATGGACATAAAAGATAAGAACTGCGTAGTTGCCACTAAAAGCTGTGCCAAGATGAAATAGCTACCAGAGATGCAGTGTGTCTTTTTTTAATAGGGTGACAATGAGATGTTGCAATATGAGACATTCAATGTCGTAATCTTACATACATACGCTTAAATTCCCAAATGGGTTTGGTAGAGTATTTTTATACACATTAAAAAAAGGCAACGAATTGTGAAATTGGTCACGGTTTATTAATGTACCCCCTTATAACAGAAGTTGACATTCGAGTAAACAGAGAAATGGACGAATAATTTTAACGCTTTTAAATAATTGAAGTATAATTATAAAACGCTTTGAATTTACTGATTGAAATGCGTAGATGATCAAATTTAACTTTTACGTACATACATACATACAGTCACGCCTCTTTCCCACAGGGGTAGGCAAATACCACTTTGTTCCACTTGCTACGATCCTGACATACTTCTTTAAATTTCAAATGTGCATAAAATTACTCTAACCAACCCATTTGGGAATTTAAGCGTGATGTACGTAAGATTACGAAATAGAATTTTTCATATAGCAAAAATCTCTTTGCCACCTAATTAGAAAGGGACACACTGCATCTCTGTTAACTATTTCATATTGGCACAGCTTTTAGTAGTAAGTACTCTGTCCTTATATATAAGGTCCTTGGTAATCAGTGACAGCCAGTGACAGATAGTCCCTGTTCACTTCCTATTCCTATTCGCTGTCTTTAGTTCATAATAGCACAGTAGAGATTATAATTTAAGAAATGGAAAAATAAATAAATGTAACAGATAACTGTTGATTCGAAAATTATCGTAATATTTAATTGAAATGTTGTCGTTAAGTATCTTCTCAATGGTGTGGCTAAAGACACAATTGTGCTAAATACGTTAAAAACATTAAGTTATTGATTAATTCCGAAGAACATCAATGATAATTGTTTACTTAAAATTATTAATCGAATTAAAATGTGGACGTGGGTCGCTTTAAGCGCTGTGCCCTTGTGGTTAGCTTTATCATGGTACTTCCCATTTATATGGGGGCCTGTTTACTTGTTCCTGTTCACTGTCTTGCTGGTGTTGTTGGTGTTTGCGTTAACATTATGGGGGCATGTTTCTCTGTCGTCGCCCCAGCAGACATCGCTCTTCCTGATGGATAAAGTTGATAAAGAACTAAGACAGTTAGAGGAAAATTTAAAGGTATCATTTATTTACAGTCCCAAATGTAGGACAGAACTATACTTTTGTAAAACAAGTAAAAAATGCTTATTTTTTTTAGGATGACCTAAGTAGCTGGCCACATGCTATAAAAAAAAATCATTTGCCAGTTATCTTTGGCCGAACTGTTGACAGCCAGTTACAGCAGCTCATAGACTATGTTCTCCGAGATTTTGTAACCCGCTGGCTCAAGGAATTGGCTCATAGACCTGAGCCAGTTGTGGACAAATTCAAAGAGCATGTATGGGGTGCCATACAGAATTTACATGAACGGTTGCTACGAGTTGATGCTGAAAAGTTATTGGCTAGTGATATGGTCTTAAAAATAACTCAACATTTTGAAAGGATAAGACTAGCCCAAAGTTGTGCGTAAGTATTCTACACATTATTACTACGTAGATGTAATGCTTCTCTAGTTCTATGCCATATCTTCAAAAATATGTATCACCTTGTCCTTTGTAACAGGTTAGAGTTGAACCAGGCTCCGATGTTTGCCCTAGCACCGCACTTAATGTCCTGTGAGACCGAGCTACACTACCTGCGCCAAACTAGTGAACTGATTGTTATGTTCCTATTGCCAAGATGCTATTCCTTGTCCCCCGCATCTCATCTCATGAGAGAGGTTTTGGCATGCAAAGGTATCATTTTACTTAGTTTATCTAAATTATTGTTAAAAAAATCATTGAAAGAATTTTACAATCAATAGTAGTACCTACTTACCACTTTACTATACCTACACTAACATGAATTAAAAATGTTATTAATGTATTGTTAATTGTTTTTGATGTAGGTTGAAAACTTTGGAAGCTCAATGAATGATTTATAAAGGTACGTAAGTTGTAAACCAATTAGTTGATTTTCTTTTTCAGTATTCCAACCAGCCATTGACCTAATCACCGAACCAGACTACATAAACCAAAAGATCATCCAATATTTGGAAGCTCAAAAGGAAGTAAACGCCATGCACATCAGAACCCACGAATATGCCAAAACTTTTGAGGACTACATCAGACTTATAAACAACTGCAATAATGTTGACACACTGAAACGGTTACGGTTAGTGGTCATGCATTGTATAACTTTCGCTAGTTAGGTGTGCTCTGTTATGAAATAAGCAGCAAGGCAGGTATTTTTCTAGTAAATTACCTATGAATCGAACAAAATAAAATATTGAAAAAACGGGGTAGGCAGAGCACACGAAACGTTACATAGACAAGCCATGCCCATTTCACGTTTCGTGGGCACTTTCAGCATATTTAGGTTTAATAAACAGATGGAAGAGGTATAATAGTGACAAGTTGCTAGCCTGTCGCCTAAAACATACCTAAACCTAATTTCTTAGTCGCCTCTTACGACATCCACGGAAGAAATCCCGACACCACACAAAATTAATATTTTGACTAAATCTTAATTTCCTCTAAGTATTGTCCATTATTTTTTGGAAACCTTTATTTTGGGAAAATTCCAAATGGTAGGTTAATCAGTTAGAACCAGAAAGTCCCAAATTGTATATTTTATTTTTTATTTTTTACCCAACAAGTCTCTTTACAAACAGTTGTGACGTCAGAATACTATCGCACTGTTGCAGACTCATCATCAAACCAACGCGTTATAAGTGTGCGAAAGAAAATTGTCCATACTTAAATTATACGCTTTTTGCCTTTTTTTCACAGATACGACATAGTAACACAGATAATGCAAGCAACAACCCTCCAAAATATGAAAAGAGCTAAGGGCGTCGATGTCGACGCTGAAAAACCCGGCAGCCAACAGAACATTAGCCGCCAACAGATCGCCGATGCCAAAAAACTTAAAAGATATATCAGTCAACTGACCATAGCTAAAGCAGAGTGTGAGGAATCTTTAAAGAAACTGGGTTGGGATGGTGCGTTTCCGGCTGTCAATGAGTCTGATAGTAAAGTGAGTACCCAACCAGTAAGCTTAACACAGTAGGTACACATTAAAAAGTGCACCACTCCCGTGTGGTGTCAGATTTAGTAAGTATAACACCTCTCCATTTGGGGGCGTCCATAAATTACGTGAGGTGTTTAAGGGGGGGAGGGGGTCGAGTCAAATCTCATCTAATCTTACGTTGCAGGGAGGGGGGGTCACGGCAAATATCACGCAATTTTTTTTTCTTGAAGCAAAACAAAATACTATTTTGGTCCATTTAATAAGGTCTTAAAAACCGACGTGTGGTGTGGTGCTTCAAATTCGATACTTCGAGTGGATCCGAAAGATTTTTTTTTTTCATTTTTTTGAAGTTACGTCACGTCATTCAGTTTTTTTCTTCAAAAATTTTTTTTTAACCGACTTCAAAAAAAGGAGGAGGTTCTCAATTCGTCGGGATATTTTTTTTTTATTTTTTTTATTATTTTTTTTTATGTGTGTTCGCTGATTACTCGAAGACGCCTGGACCGATTTAGAAAATTCTTTTTTTGTTTGAAAGGGTATAGTTTCCAGGTGGTCCCATTGCCAGCATATCTTGATCTGATGATGGAATATGAGGGAAATCGAGGGCAACCCTCAAATTTTATTGGCACAGGAAATGTTTTTAGTACATTTTTCAAAGCTACACCAGTATTTACGTCTGGCAGTAAAAAAAATATGACTGAGCTGATGATGGAAGGTCAACTCCTTAATGCTTAGGAGTTAAAGGATAATTCTTTCAATACTGAATGCACCTGCAGACTGGAAATTATAATTTCAGTAATTAGTGAGGCCTGCTGGTGATGGAAGGTCACCCTCATTATTAGACAAATGCTTTCAGTATAGCCCAAATTTGAAGTCGGTTTTTTTTTTGTTTAAAATTATTTACTATAACAATCCAAGGCGATTATTTAAGAAACCTACATTTTGAAAAATCTCACGTGAGATTGGGGGGTGGGGGAGGTGGTTGAATAAAATCTCACGACATCTCACCAGGGGGGAGGGAGGGTCAAAAAATTGAAAAAAACATCTCACGTAATTTATGGACGCCCCCTTTCTTGCACGGGTGTCTTAAGAGGCGACTAAGGAAACAGGTTAGGCCACAGGTTAGCAACCTGTCATTATACCTCCTTAGCAATGTTTCAATTTAAAATTATGCTAAAAGTTGTTCTGAAACGTGAACTGTAAGCTTAGCACAGCAACAAACGCGAGTCCTATCGCACGCGGGATAGAGTAACTGTCACTTTCTGACGTCTTTAGTAAGACAGTGACAGGTATAGTATCTTGCGCGCATCCCTACTCGCGCCCTGTCGTGCTAAGCCGGCTGATCGTGATTTTGATGATGTAAGCTTTCGCGTGCTCTGCTTACCCCATTTAATATTTAATACAGGCATGATGTATCTATTAAAAACCGGCTAAGTGCGAGTCGGACCCGCGCACGAACGGTTCCGTTCCAAAAACAGCGAAAAAATCACGTTTTTCACTCAGAGCCCCCTTAATTATTATTATTATTTTGATTTTAGTATTTGTTGTTATAGCGGCAACAGAAATACATCATTTGTGAAAATTTTAACTCTAGCTGTCACGGTTCGTGAGATACAGCCTGGTGATAGACGGACAGACAGACAGACAGACAGACAGCGAAGTCTCAGTAATAGGGTCCCGTTTTTACCCTTTGGGTACGGAACCCTAAAAATGACAACATTAAAAAAGAAAGAATTTTCCCTTTCAGTCGCTACCTCTGCATAAAGTGTTAGAAAGCGTGACTGGCCGGCGGTACCTCTCGATGTTTCTGGAAACGATGTGTTCCCAAGGGCTCGTAGGGTTTTGGATGGCCGTTGAGGAACTTCGACACAGCCCTAGAAGCAGTTGGCATCAGCTGGGAGCCGAGATATTCTACACTTACATAAGATCACCTAGCGCTGAAATTAAAGTTGATAAGGTATGTCAGATTTGCTTGTTTGTCGCTTGGTGTAATCCTTTTTAGTTTTTTTTAGTACCTACAGTCTGCAAGGACATTGACCCAGTCGAAGTGCCAAAATGTATACATGCACCTATTGTCATAGTATTAAGGTCACGTGGACACTACATTTTTTTTTCCTTTTTAGGACACAAGAAAGCGGATGGAATCTTTTCTACTCGGTGATAAAGGACCAGAAGTGTTTTACGAAGTCCAAGACACTGTCGTGGATACAATACAAGAGAAATACTATTCATCGTTCCTTTTAAGCGAACAATACAAAGCACTTATGATCGAACTTGCCAATGAAGAAGCTAACAAAGGTTCGTACAATGTGGAAATTAGTCCAGGCTATATGAATATGTTCTATCGTCGTTAGAAGCCGGAACGCTCGAGTCATGCAATAAGTCTCAATTTCGCGTGCAAACAGGCAAAAAGAGAACAATTTTTTACGCCTGAACATGACTTTTTAACTGACTTCAAAAAGGAGGAGGTTCTCAATTCGACCTAATTTTTTTTTTTTTTTTTGTGTATGTTACTCGATATCTCGAAAACCCGTGGACCGATTTTCAAAATTTTTTTTTAATCGAAAGGGTATAACTCGAAATTGGTCCCATTGGCACGACACCAGGATCTGATGATGGAATCTTGGAGAAATCGAGGGAACTCTTCAAATTTTATATGGAGATGTACGGCGTTTTCGGTAATTTGTCGATGAAGTCAAGATTTTACATTCAGTAAACAGAATACTTTCAAAATATTGCTAATTTGAAGTCGGTTTTTTTTTGTTTAAAATTATGTTCGGTAGTGAATCTTCTGTAGTACTATTACCAATTCTGTGCTCTATCTAGCTCTATCTTTTTTACTGTTTCAGAAATCAATGCAGAAAGGTCACCAATAGAGGATCGTCAGTTGTCCAACGAATCTGTGTCGTCGGCTGAGAGCGTAGCCGGGGCTTTGCACCTCACCGAGCACTCGACTTACGCACGACGGAAACTTGACCAGTTGCAGGAGAGGCATAACAATAAAACACAGGTAGGAATGTCCTGGCGTATAGGTTGAATGCCATGAATACCTATACCTTCAATGAATGGTGACTTTAATTCTCGCGCGTCTTTCGCCATACACCCTTTTTTCTAACCTTTTTCAAGATGCGACCCCCTTAGCAGGTAAACAAAAATTGCGACCCCCTTACTTTTCGGTAAATCGATTTAGGATTACAAAATGTATAATTATAAAAGCTACACATTCTAATTGATTTTTAACCGACTTCAAAAAAGGAGGAGGTTCTCAATTCGTCGGGATCTTTTTTTTTATGTGTGTTCGCTGATTACTCGAAGACGCCTGGACCGATTTGGAAAATTCTTTTTTGTTTGAAAGGATATAGTTTCCAGGTGGTCCCATTGTCAGCATATCTTGACCTGATGATGGAATATGAGGGAAATCGAGGGCAACCCTCAAATTTTATAGGCACAGGTAATGTTTTTAGTACATTTTTCAAAGCTACACCAGTATTTACGTTTGGCAGTAAAAAAAAATGACTGAGCTGATGATGAAAGGTCAACTCCTTAATGCTTAGGAGTTAAAGGATAATTCTTTCAATATTGAATGTACCTGCAGATTGGAAATTATAATTTCAGTAATTAGTCAGACCTGCTGGTGATGGAAGGTCGCCCTCACTAGACAAATGCTTTCAGTATAGCCCAAATTTGAAGTCGGTTTTTTTTTTCTTTCAAATTATTTAATTAATAATTTTACTCAATCTAGAAAGAGGTTGCAGAGGTTTTACGACCCCCCTGGGGTGTGACCTCCAGGTTATAAGATACCTGTACATCCCCGAGTCCCTTATTTTCGACTTCTGTGTATTCAGCGCTCAAATCAGGGGAGGTTCACTCCACAGTTTAGGTACACTCCGCTAGCGAGACCGGTAGGTAGGTAACGGTAGAAAGAGACAAATATTTTTACGCCTAAACAAGTTTGGGAGTGGACCTCCTACCGCGACCTCGCTTTTTCCAGGTAAAAGGGGTGCTCGAACCCACCCATATTACTTAAATTCATGCCTAGTTTATTGCCGACCAGTATATGCATTTAAGACCCGTTCTGTTTTATACCAATGAGTGAAAAACGTGAAAATTTTAATCAGTTTATGCGTCTTCGGCATTTGACTCGACAAAAATTTTTAGCACTACTTACTTACAATCTGGCCAAGTTAGATATCGAGGACTGTACAGGCATAATGTATGTATGTATGTAACTGTTCTTCAACAGGCACTAGCAGCTCTGCGGGCGTCTCTAAAACCGGAATCCCGTGCGTTAGCGATGCTCGCAAGCGAAGTGGAGCGGCTAGCTGGCGAGCAGATGAGGCTAGAAGCGCATTTGGCCAGGACGGACACGTGGGCTGAACACCTGGGCACGTGGCGGGCCACTGTGCAGAGTGCAGAGGTAGTAAAAAATTCCTGAGATATATAGCGCCATCTATAGTCGCGTAGGAGAACTTCTACTGTCAAAATGGTGTCCTAAGGTGCGAAATGGAATTAGAGATCAAAAATGTAAACAAACAACTGTCAATGTCAAAGTGACATTCCAGAGGTAGTAAACCTGTTTTGTTACTAATTTATATATTATAGTATTAATTTTTTAACGACTTTTAGTTTATTGATTCATAGCAATATTCGTTGCATATTATATGATATCTTTTGAAAATACGACATTATACTTGTGTTCGTATGGATCCAGACGAACGACAAACACAAATTTAACAATGAAACAAAAACAAATAACGAAATAAAACAAAACTTAACACCAAACTAAAACTCAACAACAGAACGCATAAGCGGGAGGGAACACATTCGGCCACGACAGATGTCAGAAAACGAATTATATCTACTATATAAAAATAAGTCGTGTTTTCCTTCCTGACGAAATACCTCCGGAACGCACGAACCGATTTGGCCAATTCTTTTTTTAAAATGTTCGTTGAAGTTCAGGGAAGGTTTGTAAGATGAGAAAGTGTGGAAAAAATTAGTGTAACATACTAAAAAACTAAAAAATCGTTCTCCCATACAAATTTTTCAACTTCAAAAAACAGTAAGCGCCGCAATATTTCATACATCTTACGCGTTTTCATTAAAACCTTCTCTCTTCAGCTCAAGAACGACGGAAGCGCCGCTGATTTTCATACGTCTCCCGCTTTTTTGCGAGCAAAATAGGTACTTTATGTTATTCAGCACTAATGTCGTTACGGCGAAAGTTACTTACATTTCGTTAATAAATTAACCCTTATTCCCTAAGATACGCGGCTGTCAAAATTTATACTGAACTGACAAATTTTGACATTATTTACGGCATATTATCACCAGCCAGCTAGCCACTTGGCCACATAAAACCTATTTGGATGTTTAGATGTTTTGATACTGTTGGTTTATGAATAACTACCGTCCGCGTGGATGAGTGACTATTCCCATGCTATTCCCCCCCGTTTTTTCCACATTTTCCAATATTTCTTCGCTCCTATTAGTCGCTACGTGATGTTATATAGCCTAAAGCCTTCCTCAATAAATGGTCTAACCAACACACAAATAATTTTTCAGTTCGAACCGATAGTTCCTGAGATTAGCGCGTTCAAACAAACAAACAAACTCTTCAGCTTTGATTCGTCAAAGAAGATTAATTGTCTTTTTACTATTTACTAAAACGCCCTCGAATAGCGCGCAAAATTAAAATACACATACATACATATCCTCCGCCTGTATTCCCGCGAGGGGTAGGCAGAGCACATGAATTCAAAAATCCAGTGCCACGTTTAGCGATTTCAGAGAAACCAGATGATCAAACGTGATACTGCAGTGACAGGTTGCTAGCCCATCGCCCACAATACACTAACCCTTTCCCAGAGCCGACTCTTACGACACCCACGGGAAGAAAGGGGGAGGTGCTATTCTAACCCGGCACCACACGGGATATAATATAAATTAAAATCCATACTAATATTATAAATGGGAAAGTGTGTTTGTTTACTTTGTTTGTTTATCAGTCTTTCACGGCTAAACGAAGCGACGTAGTGACGTGATTTTTGGGTGGAGATAGTTGAAGGGATGGAGAGTGACATAGGCTACTTTTTGTCTCTTCAAAACTCCCCATTTCACAAAAGTGAGAGGTGGAAGTTCGTGGAGAATACCGCAATTTTATATGTAGAAAGCTATCAATTGGTATATGGAATGAGTTATCTCTTCTGTGCTACCCCGAAATTAACGCGAGCGGAGCCGCGGGCAAAAGCTAGTGATGTATAAAATGAACGCTAAGCGCGAAGGTAGAGAAGCGGTCTACCCACGATCTTTTCAAGTATTCAAGTATTTTATTGCAGTATAACATTTTAAAATAATGTGTAACAAAATGTTAAATGCCCTGTTGGGTTTTAAGTGTCGTCCATTGCAAATTGAACAATATTTTATCGATTCATCAGTTTTACTGGACAATTAATTATATGAATATAAATACGAACCAAATGTTTACAATTTCTAACCATTTCCAGTGACATAATTATAAAATAATCAAATTTGCAATTTAAAAAAGATGTGCTATTTCCTTTGTTCATTTAAATGTTTACATATGTTCACACAGTTTTATTCTGCTTATAAATTAGTTGTACTCATTTTTATCTAGCGTAATTATCGAATTTTAAGTTTTCCTAATTGCGTTTGCTTTTATTGCAATGGCAATACGTTTGTTTACATTTTTGATCTCTAATTCCATTTCGCACTTTACGTAACGAAGTTTCGACGTTTAGTTGCATAAATACAACTTTAACTTACTCTCTGTGCACTTCGGTGCCCAGACATAAACATCTGCTTGAAGAGAGATCTCTCTATGGGAGCCTTTCCTCGCAGATGCAATAGGTCTGTTTAGGGTTCCGTGCCTCTAAAAGAAAAAAAAAATCTTTTTGTTGTCAGTTTGCCTGCCTAACTAAATCTACAATCATGATATGACGAAGTTTTGCTTTTACGATGACAAACTTATTTTTGCAGTTGGATTTCTATGTCGTAAGAGGCGACTAAGGAAATAGGTTAAGGCATGCTTTAGGCGACAGAATAGCAGCCTGTCACTATTATACTACCTCTTCCATCAGTTTTCAAACCTAAAATTATACTTGAAGTGGTTACGAAGCGTGAAATAAATATGTAGTCATAATCATGGTATTGTCTACGTCACTTTTCGTGTCATCTGCCTACCCATATCAGAACAGGCGTGATTGTAATATGTATGTAGGCTTTATCTAGTTTGGGACTGGGTCAGTTGGTGTGAAATGTATTTTTTTTAATAACTTAATTGAAGGCAAAAGGTCTTTAAATATGCTGTAACATTTCAGATTATAGACGAATCGAAGCCCCCACAATTCGTCATAGTGGTACACATGGCCGAACAAGAGTCTATCTCGTGTGACGAGCAACCAGAGCAAATCTCCACCGGCTGGGTGATACTAAGGACACTTAACGAATTCCAGGCGAGTTGCGATTCGACGTATAAGTATGATTTTTAATTTTAAAGTCTCATTTGATAAATGTTTTTTTTTTCAGGAATTGCATCGAAAATTAAGGCCTATGTGTTCAGAACTAAAAAATTTAGAACTACCCTCGAATTCTTTCAAATTTTTATTCGGCAAGAACGACAGGAACACTTTAGATAAGGCGAAAACGCTGATACAAAAATATTTGGAAGTAAGTTGTTGAGAGAATCCACTGTATTGAAATTTATGGATTTTCATGAAAAAAATCTAATGAAATATCTTTTTAGTTTGTTTTAGAGGACGAGAGACTGAACCAAAGCGAAGCTTTATACACATTCCTTAACCCCACCTCCGAATATATGAAGCAAGGAGATAATCCAAAGAAAAACAAATTCTCATTTTCTACGTTATTTAAGAGGTAATTTTTACTAGACATTTCTTTAACTTCTTACAACAACAAAAAATAATTTAGGCAATTTAGGGTCGCCTGTCCCAATGAGACACCTGATCAAATATGGGATAGATTATATTGTTTTCCTGCAGATACACGTTGCTAATGTATACCAACCCAAGGTGGATTCTAGTAAAAACTCTGAAAAGACTTAAGATTTTTTTTGTCATATGTTATCCGAGTTCTGCAGGGTGACTTAAAACTATAGGTCATATAGGAAAAGTTCCTTAAACACCTGTTTAAAATGTGACATTTGTTCGTAGGAGACTTTATTTAATTTATATGTTTTTTTTTTAAGTAAAGAATGGACCAAATAATAACTCCTTTTTCAGTGACACAGTTTCTCAAGACAAACAAAAAGCGGAAACTTAATAATTTAAATGAAATGAAAAACTTTGAATTACTTATTTTCTAAAGTTGTCCCATTTTTTTTTAATTCTTAGGATGTTTTCCCTTCATGTCCCATACTTTTGGGACACCGATATAATTCAAAGTTTTAAGGACTCTTTATGAAGTAATCAAGTTGTAATGTTAATGTTTTTCTCGCAGTACAAGTAGTGAAGCAACGAACAGGTCGTCGCAAGAGCGCGAGGCGTTTACGCATTTGTCGGCCGACGAAGAAGAAATGTCTTTGTATTTAGATGGAAACGGTACAGACTCGACCAACAAAAATATGACCAATTCTATGCGAGGTAATTATCAGTGCTTGCTACTTTCTAGAAGGACAGATTTATTTTATCTCTCCCTCGCTACATTATTATTGTGGGTAAAGTAAATTAAGTACACTTTGAGCCTACTATTAAAAAAAAAATCTAATACTTCGACTTTGTTCTTCGACAAATACTGTAGTTTAGTCCCCGAAATATAATTTGGAAAGATTTTAAATAGTTTCCGTGGAAAAAACTATGCGTGAGCTTACCCTACTGTTTAAAATCTTGCCACGTTAAATGCCGGGACTGTTAGTTATTTTCAAACACAAAAAAAACCTTTATAAAATTGACGTTTTGACGTCAAACTTTGACAGCAATAGACATTTGAATTTAGTGTTACCTGTGCAAGCATTAGTTCTGCCTGTTTTCCCCAACATGGCTTAGCGTGTTCTTGCCCTGGTCAGGCCATAAATAATCACGATTTTTTTTCAGGCGTAGGTCCCTTGGGCGAAGAGCGAGATAGTATAGCGGAGCCATTGTACGCGTTGCTAAGCGAAGTGTTTGACATGCGCGGCGTGTTCCGGTGGCTCAGGAAAACTCTGGTCACATTCGTACAGATCACGTACGGGAGGACTATCAATAGGTAAAGCGTACTTTAAGGGCTCTTTTTAAAGTTTTTCGCAATTTGTGCTGTAAAATTTTCAAATTCGTAAGCTATTCGGTGAAGAAAATTATTGCGATGTACTACACTTATGTAAGTCTATGCTTGCCCTACCCCGCTCCTTGAATCCTAAGGGATTGATTATCTAACCTACTTTCGTGCCGCGATGCGCTCAGAAGTAAGAATATTCAGTCGTAAAAGTACATCATCATCATCATCAGCCTATATACGTCCCACTGCAGGGCACAGGCCTCCTCTCAGTATGGAGGGCTTGGGCGATAGTTCCCACGCGGGCCCAGTGCGGATTGGGAACTTCACACACAACGTTGAATTACTTCGTCGCTGTGTGTAGGTTTCCTCACGATGTTTTCCTTCACCGAATAGCTCGTGATAAATATCAAATTTGATATCGCACATAAATTCCGAAAAATGCAGAGGTGCGAGCCCGGGGTTTGAACCCACGACCCTCGGCTTGAGAGGCCACAGTTCGAACCGCTGGGCTATCACGGCTATATAACCACTGTAAAAGTACATTGACATTTATTTTTGCATGAAAGTAAAATGTATAAAATCATCAAGTCTTGGAACAAATGTTGTTTACGATGACCTACCTACCTCGTCCTACGAGGTTGTTGATGTTTTACAATTAACCCACTGTACACTTGTACAGACACAAATTCTCTGTTACTATAATGAAGCTTCGACTTCAACTCGGTATTTAAGTAGATTTCTAACTGGCGACTTCAAAATCGTAATCATCCTACAAAAAGCGATGGAATCAAATCGTGAAACTTAAATTTCAAAATCAAGAGTCTGTACGCTGTCTTCCAAATTAAAAATCACACAAAATTGTTTCAGGCAAATAAAAGAGACGGTATCTTGGCTCTTCTCTGAGCAAATGCTGCACTACTACATAGGAGTAGTGCTCAAGTCGTGGTGGCCGGGCGGCGTGCTCAGCGAGACTCCGGGCAACAGGAACATGCAGGATCGAGGTATTTCGTCAACTATTTTATACCTATAGCAAGGAGTAAAGCTGCTTTTCCTTCAAAAATGTGCTAGGCTAACGCGTCGTGCGAGGATGTCTAACTGTGCTATGAAAATGTCTGGGGGTTTCCACTAAAAATGTGCGAATAAAATGTGTCGAAAAATGATGTGCAGCAACAAAACACACATCTGTCCCACTCACCCCTCGCATACATCCCAAATGCGGAAATCGATCGGCCCAAATGAATAGTCATGGTTATGTATACTTCGTTTCGTATCCACTTTTAGCATGTTTTTAGTTTTTAAATCGGATTAAAATAATAATGACAGGTTGCTAGCCTATTTCAAGGCAAACCTTAATCCTCTCGCTCTGTCCTTAGTAGCCTCTGACGATATTCACGAAAAAAATGAGAGGAGTCATTTTTCTAAAACGAACAATGTGATGTTAAGTTAGCATTTTGTACGCAGAACACACGCGCACAATAGCCATGGAGCAGCTAAGCGAAACGATAGTGGATGCGCTATCGTCCCTAGTCGGCGTGCCGGCCGCGACGCGTGGGGCGCAGAAACTCTTTCTAACTCTGCAGAACACTACGCACAACAAGCAACTATTCTACGTAAGTACCTTTTGTTATATTCTTACTCACCTAACTTATACATCAACAACTGGTTTTGTGTGTGTATTTGACTCGAAAATATGATAGTGAAAAATAACAGAACTACTCACGTTGTTTATACCGAGATTAGCTTGACGTGTTTTGGGTCAATACGTGACCCATCATCTGGAGCTACGTGCCACAGCAGCGGATCGACGCTCCAGATGATGGGTGACGGATCGGATTGACCCGAAACACGTCTAGCTAATCTCGGTATAAACAACGAGAGTAGTTCCGTTATTTTTCACTATGAGTGAGTCTCGCGGTAGTTTTATGTTTAAGACTCGAAAATATCGTTATTTTTTCAAATTTCTTTCTGTGTCTCTTTTATTTCACATGTTATGTCAATCGCTCCATGGTCAGCAGGAAGAGATCCCTTAAGGAATATGTTCGCTTTTGTACCTTTGTTTTGTTCTGTGATTGATACTTCGTCATGTTTGGCTGTATAATAAAGATAGTTACATACATACATAACATACTCGATCATTTTTCTCGACTCGAGAATCATTAGATCGGATGTTTGGCTTCTTAATATTTGAAGAAATCAGAAAAAAATTGACAGCCGCAAGGAAAAGTCGCCAAAATAAACCATATACATAATTATATTTTTCTTCAATCTTGATCCTCAGTTTAAAATGAACGAACACGTGAGACAGCTCATTGAAATAACTACTATTATTAACGGTAGAGTTCGTTTAGAATCGTGACTTTGATGGCAGACAATATTTCTTAAAATGAAGGCGTTCTAGGCAATTAGCCTCATAGAGAACAAGTAGTTAGAATGCACACAATAGTTACGATTTCCCTTGACAATTAATAGGATGTCATTATGACGTTTACTGTGAATTGACCGTACATATCCTCACGCCTGTACTCCCAAGAGGGGTAGGCAGAGCACATGAATTCAAAAATCCAGTGCCACGTTTAGCGATTTCAGGGTAACCA
>BHDV01003200.1:54004-76174 GCA_005406045.1 Adoxophyes honmai | reverse complement strand
GGACAGACGGACGGACGGACGGACAGACAGCGAAGTCTCAGTAATAGGGTCCCGTTTTTACCCTTCGGGTACGGAACCCTAATAAATCAATTTGCTTTGATCTCCGTATCCGACATTATGTAATTCTAATTAGAATCAAAATGTATTCAGGGAATGTGGCTTACAAAACCTTAGTTTTGAAAAACTCATTGCACGATGACCCCGTCCTTAATGTTAGCCTTAAATTGTGATTTCGTGTATTACTTGACTGTTACGGGTTACCCCTGTGGTGCCGGGTTACTCGTGTGGTGCCGGGTAGAATAGTACCTCCCCCTTTCTTCCCGTGGGTGTCGTAAGAAGTCCCTCCCCCTCTTGGGAAAACAGGCGTGAGAATATGTATGTATGTGTACTTGACTGTCTTGACTGTGTGACTTGAGTATAGGGCGAACACCTGTGGGGAACATTTTTTAAATGTCTCAGGAAGCAACATACAACAAGTACAATTTTTTACTTTCTTAATACATATTCATTTCAACGGTTTCTAAGCCGAATAATTGCTCTTAAAAATAGACTTAGTGTTTACAAATCATTCGTTATTTTACTTGAATAGGACAAATATCACAAAGAGTACTAACACAACGACTTGGCCAAACGGCATAAAATCGAAGATGTATATCGCAAGACCTAATAAAAACATGGCGACTACTATCTTAACCCTCGATCTTTTTTCATTCACGGGTTCTAATACTTCGTTATTAGAAAAGCATATTTCTGGCTGATAAGCGGATTCTGGCATCTCAGTCTTTTCATTGGTTGTTTCAATACTATAAATAGGTTGATCCTCCTCAAGGTCCTTGTTATTATAAATTGTAACCTCTTCTGGACTTTTGCTTAAATAGGTGATTGTCTGAAAAAGTAATAATCGTTAAGGTTTCCGTGAATCGAATGTTTGAATTAACGTAAAACTATTTTATACTTCTAAGCTAAGTACTTACACAGTAATTCAAGTTTTCAATGTTGTTTACGTGTAGTAATTTCTCTCCGAGTATTTCTTCTGAAAATGAAAACGTATCAGTAATAAGACGAGTAGCGTATCCCATTATTTTCAGTAATTCGACAACCGCAAATTGTAGGTACACGACGAAAATAACTTCAGTACCACTTCACTAGCAATGACTAGACCGGATAATGTTCGTAATGCCATCGTTAACTAATGTGCCAATGATTAAAATACCTAATTGATCTGTAGCGTGCTTGTCGTCACGAGAATAATGAGAAAGATTCTATGTATATTCTCAACAATAGATACTAATATTATTATTTTAAAATAACTGTCAGTCAGTTACTTTTTGACACTGACCGCTAATAACTGTCGGTCCCAATATTCAATTTGTGCATCTGTATATTTGTGGGCTTTACATCGTTTGTTCTATCTTTAGTATACTTGAGATAAACCTTCGATTTAGGGTCGATTCAAACCATTGGACTATAATTTTTTTCCTGAAAAAAGTCACTCTTACAGACCTCGAGCTCTTGCGAGGTTCAATGCCGGGGACTGTTTTTCTTCGATCTTATGAAAAATTTACTTAACTCACGAGTAAGGAGTGACTTATTCGGAGACTAAATTTTATTACGAAGTTGAGTAATCGAGCCCCAATGTAGCACATCGACTACTTTTTACCCCAGAAAATAAGCTATTCCCTCTACAACAGCTATGTTGACAAGACGATTAACATACCCATGGATAGTATAGACGTTTCGTTATCACTCGTACAATCAGCATCACGTTTATGTAAGCCACGATCTTTTTAATTTAAATATCCGACTACATTATTGTGGACGAAGATTTACCCAACTTGACAGTTCAAAAATCCTAGACCGATCGCATAATAAGGAATGTACACAACCGTTCTGTCATTATGATAACGATTGAGTCAAAACACGATTAAATCTTATTGATGCCCAAAACCATACCTATCGTGTGAACTGCGTTGTCATTAAATCACTTACCACTACTCCGAACGCCAATGCTGTTCAGTTCATCCAACTCTCCTTTCTGAATGACAATCGTGCTGTAGTCTTCACTGTAACGATACATTTCGTCTGCCAACACTTGGGTGAAACCCTCTCTGCCCTCTGACCCCAACCGTCTCTTAATCTGGTTCAGAAAAAGGAATGCTCTCGACCGTTGACATGTCTGAAACAATCCAATAAATTTACTTTAATAGTATTCGTTTCATTTGGAATATTTGTAACAGATGAAAAGACCTTACACGATGACAAGGACACATATGTGTACTATTGGCATAGAAACATTTTTCAAGCGTACAAGGTTCTACCGTTAAAAATTATACCCTAAAAAAACAATTGAAGATCTTTCTATAGGAGAAGATAACGCATTATTACTTACTTTGTCTGTAATGCAGAAATATAAATGATCAGTTTCAGCTATGTAATGAAACAGGTAGGGTCCATGGAAATATGTAATTTTCTCGTTCTTTGACGGCGCCTTCGATAGAACCTCTGATGCAATTTCTGTGAAATTACCCTCACAGCTTGCGAATCTTGCTAAAACCACTCTATCCCTCGCCACAGCACTGAACAGGATAGGCATTTTCACTTACAAAACCGATCGAATCTTGCTTCAAAATCCATTAGAATTCATCAAAATCACTGTTTTGATCACTCATTATTTTTATAAATGCGTAAAAGTAAACTATCACATGTTACAAACGTTTATCAAATAGACGACTCGCCGCGCGGTCGCACACAAAGTAACGCGGAAACATTCGCCCGCCTACGCTATCGAAGCAATTCTCACATCTTTGCAATACGCGGGCTGATATTGCTGCTGTTCTAAAATTATTTACCTTGTTGGCTCGCGGCTAAAAACACCGCGCTTCACTAAAACTGTCGTCCCCCATAAATTGATCAATAAGAAGTATTGAGAAGCGACGCGCGTCAACTTTTTTTAACAGCTGTTTTTGTGCATCTTTATTTAGAACTCGTTACTTACCGCTTTGTTCTTCGTGTCCCCTTCACAATTGACACCTGAGAATGAAAGACACTGACACTTGAACGAGGACGAGTTACTCTAGCTCGTCTGTTTTTAGGGTTCCGTACCCAAAGGGTGAAAACGGGACCCTATTACTGAGACTTCGTTGTTTGGCTATCTGTCTGTCTGTGTCTGTCTGTCCGTCCGTCTATCACCAGGCTGTATCTCACGAACCGTGATAGCTAGAGAGTTGAAATTTTCACAGATGATATATTTCTGTTGCCGCTATAACAACAAATACTAAAATCAAAATAATAATAATAATTAAGGGGGCTCCCATAGAAAAAAAGTGGTTTTTTTTTTTGCTGATTTTGGTACGGAACCCTTCGTGCGCGAGTCCGACTTGCACTTGACCGGCTTTTATTTATTACTGAGCATAAGAACTCACGTAACTTGTGCCTGCGGCTTTGTCTGTGTTTTTTTACCTCCGACAGAAAAATTAGGGTCTTATACGATTAGGACGTCGAGGTTCTATTTGTGTGTGTTTGTTTGTATAGCTATGAAATATGTCGACCCATTTCGATGCGGATTGTTTTATTCGAAAGCTAGTTTACTTGCGGTAGTTTTCAGCTAGATTTTAACGAAATCGGATCTGGACTTTTTGAAATATTGATGTTTGAAACTAAAATGACAGTAGTTTTTCAACTTGTTTAATTGT
This sequence comes from Adoxophyes honmai, assembly GCA_005406045.1. Lineage (NCBI taxonomy): Eukaryota > Metazoa > Arthropoda > Insecta > Lepidoptera > Tortricidae > Adoxophyes > Adoxophyes honmai. The sequence continues at coordinate 72,482 of BHDV01003200.1, read as the reverse complement.
TTGTTGTAAATCAACCCTTATCAATCACTCTACTTACCTATACAAACTATCGAATTTAATTCCAATTTTGTATGTTGAAAGCATTATGTTGGGCAGTCTGCAACTGGAAACGACATTTATTTAAAAAAGTAGAGGTCTAATTGAGATTTTTCTATATCAATTGTCGAAGCCAAATTAAGTCGTTTTCTGCAACCATCTTTAAATATGAATTTTTAGGAACAACACAATATTCTCTCACGACATTTGAATTCTAACCAGCATAGTAAGTTCTACGGTTGGCCAGGAGTTAACGCACTCGATAGTACAAAGACAGCGGTATAATTAATTTTATTTCCATTAATTTCAGGAACTCTTTGAGTTGGTTCTTCTCGAGGTATTTCCGGAACTGAAGCGGTACCACTAGCCGGATCGGTAAGCGTCCCACAAGACAATATAATATCAAATTTGGTAATGTACAGGGATTTTACATAAAACAAAAAGGAACTGCCTGATATTTTGCTACTCTGAAAAAACATTCCGATTTACACTTCTTACAAAAACAGTTGACTGTTGACATTATTATTTTTAAACTTATTCTTAACTACGGGTACTTCAGGTTTATCTTTTATCTCAAATGTTGATCTCACCTTTGTGTTCAGTGCTCTTTCGCGATTTTAAGCGGATGTAATATATTTCTTAGATTTACGTGCCAAAGATTGCACTTATGTGAATAGCTTGTTAGTTGTACGGCTTAAATGTTGACATGTACCTGAGTTTTATATCAAATCTATTTAAATAGACATTTATCTCTTTTGTACTCCGATTATTTCTAAACTTTTTCTAGTCTTTGTTAAACACCATAGATCTGTAGATGTAGGTGTTGAAATGTTGGTATTGACTAAATGTATAACAACTCCTTAGTTAGCTTTGGCTGTGGTTGAAGGTGCACCGAGCAACTGTTATATAAGTGCACCGAATTTTCACAAAAATTAACATGTCACTTTGCCATTGGTTGTATTGCTGACGAACATTGTTACCTGCTGCTAAATACAAAAGTTAAATTATTTTGAGTTATAAGAATGAGAAATTTCGCTACGACATTATACTTTTTTTATACTAAATATTTTGTTTGATAATATTGTGATATTGTGACGTAATATAAAATTTTAAATACTACCGCTCATCAAACGTAAACTATACATTTGCACTGTTTATATATTTTGAGTACCTATTTTATTAATTTTAAACTGAGATTTATACTACATAGCATCAAAAAATGTTGAATCAAATTCATCTGACATAACTTTTAATATATGTGTTAGGTACTTGTTCCATTTTTATTCAAGTTAAATTCTTTAGAGATATCAAAAATCTCAGAATACAGGATGTATAACCAATCCTCAAAGAGTCATTAGAGTATTTGCTGATCAAGTATTATTATCGTATGGGTACTCGTAACACATATGTGAATAAGTTTCGTGTATGTTGATTGGTATATAGTATTATGTATGTTCTGTATTGTTTATGTATTTATAAGTTGTATAAAGGTCTAAACTTTAAAATGGTTTAGCATAATTCTAAAACAAATATTTTTATTATGTAATACATAATAATATATTTAAGTATAATTCTTACTAAATAATATTATACTTCTGCTGATGGAGCGATGATTATTATCATCATAAATTATTAAATAAACACATGTATATTTTATGACGCATCTCATTTATTTTATTTGGGTACCTTAGTATGGCGAAAATAAAACACAAGCTGTCCGAATAAATTCTATTTTAATGTTTAGTATAATTATAAATCAGACAACAGTTGTAACACCAGGAGACATGGCGTCCAGCTGTTAAATTTGTTACCTAAATTTATATTATAACTAAAACACAATTTGGCCGAGTAGTAAAACTTAACACTGAATTTTGGCACGAGTCGCACAAAACTGTAACAAACATACATTGCATTGGTAACAAGCTTTGTAATACTTTGCTTCGGGATTCAATGGTTCCCTTGTGCGTTCGGGCTTCTGAACGATTGGGATTCAGCAATGTCAGGAGTCTTTGGTGAAACAAACGTGTTCAAATATTAAACATTTATTCATAAAGTAACCGTCATCGCTAGATCTCCACTCTATAGCTTCCAAAGCATCTGGTATCACAGCACTCTCATATTTACCATTCTTTTCCTTAATAGCTACATATAAAACAATTTGAGTAGTTATTCAAAATATTTGGAATTAAGAAATTAGCAGACATAGGCCTTTCGTAACTCCCAAACTTAATGTAACATAATTATTTAATTCACTTTCTTGGAACTTGAATTTAATTCATATTAAAAAAAAACTTCTACTAGACTAAAACGCACCTTGGAACATCAAAGCAATACAACGATCTTTACAATTTATTTGTTGAAAGATAAAAACTAATGACGTTCGAGCTCAAAATATCTCCTAATGTTCCCTCCTTATGTTAATTGGAACCCCTTATTCATAAATACTTGCGGGGATAATTATACATAATGTTACAGGTATGTTATTTGTTTGCGAATGTTATCACGTTAAAGTATTCGTAATTTTATGAATAAGGGAGTTCTATTAAAAGGTCAGGTAATTCAACTTAAATGATTGCTTAGAGACATCTTCACGGCTTTCCGTTTATTAGAAATTGTTTTAGCTGATGATAAAAGATTAAACAACCTAACTATTAAGTATTAAAATATGACAAACCATATTTTTCTCGTTGAAATTCAATTATGTAGCCAAAGTATATCATTTATGCGTCTTTATATCGGTTGTTTTCCTTTTAACCCCGTCCTAATTCTACCTTAGATTAAATCACCCTGTGAAACTTTAATGTTGTAGGTCTTGACCTGTGTGAAACATAGTTAGTGCAAAATTAATATAAGGCAATGTATATTAAAAATGTAAATAATTACATCCATCTCAAATCAAACTATGTTCTTCCATTAACCCAGGCTTTCAATTGACAGTTATGTTCTGTAATGGAAACATCATCGATAGGTATTATTTAATGTTAGTACACATATATACATTTTCAATAAAAAACAAATATTATGAGTATTTAATATTTTTAAACTATGACAACGGACCTAACAAACGGATAATCTGATATGAAATTTCTGAATCTGATAATAGTAGCGCTATAATAATATGTAATGGTATCGGGGACAGCCGGACGGTCGCCGCGGGAACTCAGGCCGGGCCGGCAACTGAGGTACAAACAAACTGTTATTTACAATGCCGCCATTCACGTGCCGACAGAAACCGTCACAATTAAACTAACTATTTACAATGATAATTTATTGTCACCATATTAACCGTGGTGAGTTTACCTACCTTTATGTCGAATCTCTTTTAAGAAAATAATCTGAAAATAAAGGAATCTATAAATAACTATAACAATGTAAGAGTATTCTCTGTTTAAAGTAGGTAGTATAAATTTATACCATCATCGTTTTTCCGTTTTGTACAAAACATCCCATCCTCCTGGAAGCGGTGTCGGCGGTGCGCGACAATCGTGTGAGGGAAGGAAGTACGTAGTCGCGGCATCTGAACGTCCATTTGTCATCCTAATATACTTAATTAAGTTTGTTCTGGCTATACAATAGCAGTGTCCTTTGTCCACCGCCGTGAGCCACGAGGAGGGAACAAGGACCTCGTACAAAAATAATACATACATCACATCACATACATGTCTAATCGTTTCCTGTATAAAATATCATATTTTACCCAAACTGCTGTGACATATCGTGATTAGCATGTCTGCCAAACTGCAGCTCTGTTTATCGACAAATTTGACGTTCCAGTTTTCAGTGATACTTTTTTACTCGTCAAGTCCGTTGCAAAAGTCTTTCGATGCTCCAAATCGAGCATCGGTAATTTAATTACACAACTAGCTAAACTTTGTTTAACTTAAATAACTTCTGTTTTTACATCATCCCTTTTGGATGATATTCCCGTCATAATTTTGTTATCAAAATAGTGAGTTGTACACAAATACTTTTTAAATACATATAGGTAATAAAAAATGAGTGTTTCAAAATAACCATTACATCATTTGTGTGCCTACTTAAGTAGGGCTGTTGATAGAGTATCGTTAGAATATTTACATGTTAGCCTTTGGCTACTAATCTGTGATCTAAACAATTTATTCCTATTTTAAAGTATAACAATAACCATATTTGTTATATCCTACAAGGTGAGATTTCCCTTAAATAGTGTAATAACACATATTTATTTACTGACGGAATAACTTTGAATATTACCTTAACTTTAAGATTGTTGCGGCAGATTTAAAGAATGTTTAAGTACATTCCATTCTTTTTTGTGGTGCTCTATTACTACTAGTGTACTTACAACATTTCAAATCGAACCATTTTGTGTTTTTACACAAGACACATGAATTATAAAATAAGTTATCAGCTATAACATTAGTACTTAATACGGTGGACTTATTTAACGTTTTTCAATAGCTGCAATTGACAAGTATCTTTTTATAGCCAATGGCAGGTCGATTCCGAGGGAACGTTTCAGCTGGTTTTATGCGTGCCTTAGTGGTAGCATTCCTTGGTAGCATGACGGTTATGCTCTCAAGGTTCTCTGATATTTAGATTAAAGCTAAAATCTATGAGCAAAACACGTGGACGTACACTTTGGCTCTCGGATGTTCACCTTACGTCACATCCCTTTAATACTGAACGTTTATCGTATTTACTCAAGTTTAGTATACTCGCAGAATCGCTTAATGCAATCTTGAAGATGTTCGATAAATTATTGCGATGAATAATACTGATATCTCTTTGAGTCGGATTATCTTGCTCAGAGACGTCAATTAAATAAATCCATTCAATGACAATGGCAAACTTTCACTACAGAAAGATTTTTTTTAATTGACATCTTTCAGTGTTTCTGCAATCCGATCCAGTCAGTGGAACTCCTTAATACTTCACCCTTTTAAACATTTTCCGTAAACAATATCATGTATTACATGATAAAATCAGATGTACTCTAATAAGTACTACTATAAAGCTAGTATTTTTGTTACAATCAACGTTCTTGGCCTTTAAGTCTAGTTCATTTAAATGTGCGTTACTGAGTCACTGAAACCGCAACTCGGGTAAGTACATCTATTCTAATTCTCAAGTCTCATGCATTTATACAATACCCAACCATAAAATTAAGAGTATGGTGTTCACTTTGCTTAACATATAACCGCTTTCCACGGGACAAGAGTGGAGGCAATGTCATTGCAAACCGGTTCTAAACATATATTAGAAAAAAATCACCTTTTCTTCAGTTTTGATCAGGGATTTAAAAAAACAGTACGAAATTTACCACTGCCTAGAACGGCAACTGTAAATATGTCCTTATACTTGCAAAAATATTCTTACATCTCGCTACGCTCTGCTTGCAGATTGTCATTTTCACGCGTGTGTAATTTATGAAACCAGCCTAAACTATGAGCGCTTTGCAACCGCTAGCATCTGCTTAGTTCGCCTCCGCTCTTCCCGCTTGTCTCCAATGCGTACAGTAACAAAGCCTGGTTCGCGTGTTCAGGCGAATGAGTGCAGAGTGACAGGTTCGAAGTCGTCATGAGTGGCGGGCCGCGGGGGCTGGCGATGCGGTGGCGGAGGCGGTGGCGGGAGCAAACTCGTGCCTTCGGGTATGTAAACGTTTGTGACGCGTTCCTGAAATACACAGGCCAGTGTTAGTGTAAAAACAGGTAATAAAGAGATCCAAAAAGTTGAACTTATGTGGCCGACTGAGAAGCTCACCAAAAAGCGTTTCGATTCGAGTCAAACTTTTATATCCGGAACGGAGAACCTTTTAAATGAAGCGTATCCGTTTGTTGGAAAGATTTGTTTAGCTTGACTTTACGTGTCAATTTATATATTTAAAGCTTCAGTTTAAGTAAATATCTAAGTAGTTTTGAGTAAAATAAACCATTACCTGATTTTTGTCGTATTTGAAGATACCTTGGAAGCGGTTAGGCCTCCGTTCGATGCCTTCAGGCGCGGCCCCGCCAGTCGTGCAGCTGTAGTTTGGGTTGTGGAAGGATATATGGCCGCCCGACTCTCGATAGTTCTCTTTCAAATCTCCACCGCGTTGTCGTTTGAATTTCACTAAAACCATACCTAGTTCATTTTAACGAAACTTGGTCTTTTAATCATTGGGTTTAGTGGTTAAAATTAATAGCAGTGTTATGGCACAGATTTCATAATTTTCAGTTTTCAGGATATTGTGGACAGATCATTGGATTTCAACTTAAAAGTCTCGACTTTGTAGGTACTTACCCCAAAAAATGAAAACGAACACCACAGCGATTATAAGGAAGCATAAAACTCCTATCAAAATGATCGTAATGCTATTACTGTCCTCTGGGATCTGAGTAGGTGACGGTGAGTTGCGGTAGGTCGTTTCCTCGTCCGGATAGTCATAGTATGTTGGATAGTGAGACGGCATTTTTAAGTCAACTCGGACCTTTGGAACTGAAAAAAAATAGATCACTAATTAGAATAATTTTAGCTCGTAAAAGGTACTATCATACTACCTAAAGCAAAATGTGGATTCAGTTGGATACAGTTAGGTATATTTGACTGGTCTATTTCATTTATCGGCTAAACATTATGTTGAGGCTTCATTTAAAAATCGAGAAAACCTATAGAAGCTGCTTTGAAAATGTTACCTTTAGAGCACGGTCTTGAGTCCTCCTCATCAGGACATTCGCAGATGTATTCACGCCCCTTGAACAGACACAGATGTGAACATCCACCGTTATCCTCCTTGCAAGGGTTCCAGCCGTGCTGTTTGTCCGCGGACACCGCTTTTATCTCCATCGCCATCTCCAGGTCTGTACGCAAAGCCGTTATATTCTTTCCCGTTTTCTTGTTCGCTCGCATTACCGACTTCTTGTACCAGTCAGTCCAGTAGATGTAGTCATTGAACTAAAACAGTCAATTGCATTATTTATTTATTTTTTGCTTATAAATTCATGTCATAGTCATTTGTTTTGGCTGAATATAGGTGCAGCTTTTTATTCCGTATCACCGGCTCACTAATCTCAGCTTAACTATAGCAACCAAAGATAACCAAGACATGTCGCTTACCTGGGTCATGCCAAATGGATTTTTAGCTTCCGGTATAAGCTGCACCCTATGATTTCCGTGCAAATCTGAGGTATCTATTCGGTCTTTCAAAGCATCAGTCCAATATAATTGTCTGTCTCTAAAATCTATAGTTATGCCGTTAGGGAAGCCTAGATCCTGTTTGACTATAACTTGTCTGTGTGTGCCATCTAAATAAGCTCGCTCAATGCTGGGATTCTCGCCCCAATCGCTCCAGTACAAATAACTGGAAGAAGAAGAACAAATGAAACGTCGCTCTCCCTGTTTACAGATTATCTTATTAGTGAAATCTCTCTTACCCTTTAGCTGGGAATAATGCCAACGCTCTAGGCTCCGTAAGTTCCTTGATCAAAACTTTCCGACTTGAACCATCCAACCGTGCCACTTCAATTACCTGCAAACCGACTACTTTTACAAAAATGTTACAAGTTATAAATATAGCAATAAGTGTTCATGAAAAATGCATGCCTTGTATTCATTGTCCGTCCAATAGATATTATCAGCTATCCAGTCCACGCCTAAACCGTTTGGAGTATCTAATTGGCTGTTCACTATTACTTTGGATTCACTCATGTTCAGCATGTTGACAGATCTGGAATGAAAAAATAACAATATTAGAAAAAAATAAAATGGCAGTGTATTGTGCTACTATTTTTTTTTTTCATTACGAACCTAATGACATTATTGTTGACATCAGTGAAGAAAATCAGTCTTCTGTCCCAGTGATAATCAACAGCAATAGAGTTCTGCACATCAGTTATTGGCAAGGTGACATCCCATTGTTCTGGTGTGTCTAAAGATATAAGAGCTACGCTTCCTCTCGTGGCGAACACTAAGAAATTATCTGGGTGCTGTTTGCATTTTTTAGGGTGAGACTCGGTTTGGTTTTCGAATAAGATGCCGGTCGGACAAGCGCAACTGTAGCCCAAAGACGAACGGAGGCAGAGATGAGAACAACCACCGTTATTAGGACCGCAGACATTCTTCGTTGCTAGTCCTCCCTGAAAACATAATTTTTAGGTGATTAAAGGCAGTGAAATTGTATTCATAATCTTTAGTTGATTAACGTTTTACTGATCTTGCTTTTTTTGTATTATAATTACCTGAACTACTCTTATATCCATAAGACCTTCCAGATTCTCTCTAATAACAATCTGTTCATTTCCGTTTGCTTTATCCGCTCTGTGTAGCGATTTAGTCTTCCAGTCGGTCCAATAGATATGCTGGCCTACAATCACGATCCCGTAAGGATACGGAACACCGCTAAGAATAGTGCGTCTGTCATTTCCATTGAAGTCTGAAGTCTCAATGGAAAGAATTTTAGCATCATTCCAGTAGAGCCGACCTTCGATTCGATCAATGGCCAATCCATTAGGCCATTTGATATTGTTGTCTACAATAACTCGCCTGAAATAACAAACGCCGTTAATTTCTTAGATGTATTTTTTTGTTAAATCTCCACTGTGCTTTGTGCACCTACTACAACGTAGATATTTTTCCCATGTGTATACATACCTGTTTTTCCCGTCCATATCAGCTCGTTCGATTTTTGCCGTAGTTCCCCAATCAGACCAAAACATGTAACCGAGTTCGTAGTGCAAAGCTATAGCTCTTGGTGAATCTGGAAAACAAAGCGTATTCAATTATATGTATAATGAGTCCGAAAGCGATTTCATTTTGAATATGTAACTTAATCAATAGGTACCTAGTCCAGTCCAAACAAGAACTTTTCTGTTACTCCCATCTAATTCAGCTACTTCGATGCTGTTACGACCGCCATCGGTCCAATAAATCTGTTAAAACACAAGTTAAACATTAGGCCATTGGGAAGTTGCATTAGTTAGTGTAAGTTGGAAAAAACTTATTCAGGTTAACTGACCTTTCTTCCACTGGAATCAATAACGATGCCATCTGCTGTATGAAGGCCCTTGCCTATTATTGTTTCGACATTTTCGCCGCTCTTACTAGAACGTTGTATTTTCCTTTCCCCAGTATCAGTCCAGTATATGAGATCTGTCATAGAAGTCAGGGTTGTGTTGATATTAATTAGTACTTATAACTTAAATTACAAACCACGATCTAATGTCGTTTTTAACATTAATGTTACCTGTGTTCAGATCCACGTCGACACCTAGAGCGTTTTTGAGTGGTGGCAAAGGCAACACCACATCAATGAGGTATGGTACATCCAAAGAAACTATTCGAATGTCGACACGATGAGCGAAGATCAGGAAGTTACTCGGCCCTTTAGTACACGATCTTCCGTTAGCCTGCAAATAACGCAATTAAACAAATTACTCCGCTTAACTCAGTTGACTTTAACTATCGCGATGGTAAATATAAAATACTTACACTCAATTTGATTCCGATAGGGCAAGCACATGAATGACTTCTTGGCTTCAGTAGACAAAGATGAGAGCATCCGCCATTTTGTTTAGAACACCTGTAGTAAAATAATAATTTTATTTCTTTTAAATCTCAACTTGGATAATTTTTTTTTCACTATTACTACAGATGTTACATAAAAGACAACAGATTGGATACTACTCACTGACTGAGTTCCATTGTCCTTTCCTTGTGGAAGACTCTGACGTCCATAAGGCCAGCCACGCCCGCTCCAAGTGTCCTCCTGTTATTGCCAGTTTCCTTATTCGCAGCTTGAATGGATTGCGTGTCCCAATCCGTCCAGAAAACTTCATCCCCGTACAAATCCAAGCCGAAAGGATGGGGTAGTTGTTGACCTGTTTTTTTGTAAATGTCAGTTAATTCTTAGACATACTACTTAAATGTAGTTGAAGAATCCCAAGAATTAGATTTCTTTAGCAATGCATGGAAATACGTAAGGTATATTTACCGCCAATCAGTGTCGTCCTTCCAGTTCCGTCGAGGTTAGCGTACTCTATGGTGCGATTACCACCATCAGTCCAATAAATGCGCTTACTCTCAAAATCCAGCGCTAACCCGTTAGGCCAAGTCATCTCACCGACAATGATGCGTTTTCTATTACCACCGTCCATGTCAGCTCGTTCTATGCATGGAATGGCTCCCCAGTCTGACCAATACATAACTCCTCCTAGAAATGAAATATCAATTTGAAATATAGAATTCGGCATAGTTAGAATAAAATTTCTGTACTTAGCCATCGATAAAAAAAGGCAATAAATAAGTTTATAGTGCGTTTGGATGATTTTTTGTTTCTATTTATGAATTGTTTATTTCCACTACTTACCTTTAGGATCTACGACTATATCCCTAGGCTTGTCAATGTTGTCCCAAGCTAAGAGAGTTCTCATGCTTCCGTTAGCGTTGGCCACTTCAATTCTGTTAGTTCCTGCATCGGTCCAGTACAATTTATCAGTTAGCCAGTCGTACGCTAAGCCAGCTGGAGATACTGAAAGAGTTGGAAGATGTTAAAAGAAGCATTTTCGAAGTATACACAGCCTTCCATGTACCGCTCTACTCAAAAAGGACTCAAATAATAAGCAGGACTTTCGCAATTCTATATACCTGCTCAAAAATACTCCAAATCTCTATATTAATCCAATACAACATCGAAACTGTCTGAAACCGTTTTCTTTCCGAAAATTTTATATAAAACTATTAAGGGAGCACTCACCAAACGAGAATGAAATTTAGGCATAGAACAAGTCACTCTTTACTATAAATTATTTTGAACATAGAGTGACCTATTCTGGGAGTAAATTTTGTTAAATCGACCGTTACTTAGATAGAAGAGAGATAACTGAATCATTATAGGTTAATAGTGGAATTTGTCCAGGTGATTCCTTACTTAGATTTGATCCCACAATAACAGTTTGATGAGAGCCATTCAGGTACGCCCGATTGATGGTGTCCTTGTCTACATCAGTCCAGAATATGGAGTTGCTGTTGTGATCCCAGTCAAGAGCGACGGCAGACTTGATGTTGTCCACAGGAATAACCTGATCCGAATCCAGTAATTTAATCATTACATTAGTATTGTAGAAATAAGAATAATAAAAGAAGATAGTTCAATCTGATAAGAATGATGAAAGAAGTTAGAATCAGTTGGAATTAGAGGTTTTACCATGTCCAGGGAATCCGTTTGCTTGCGTGGATTCAGCTGTTTCAGTCGAATATCTTTTCGGCGTGCATACAGTAGTAGTTTCTCGGGAGTTTCCTCGCACGTACGACTAGATAAAAAAGTTAATTTAATTTAGTATTATGTATTTTTGGCATTGTATTTAAAGCTGAAACTTGCAAACTAAACTTACCCGTCCGAGTTCATATTGAAGCCTACAGGGCATCGGCAAGAATAGTCATTGCTGTTCGGAAGGCAAAGGTGGGAGCAGCCACCGTTGTTACTACCACAACGATTTTTGTATGTCCTTAGCTGTCGTAACGGGTGATAACTGTAAGAGGCAATTTTCGAGTTACAGGGTCAATTCCACCAGAAATGCTTGCTTTATATAATGTTGTTCTAATGTTTTTTATTTAGTTACCTGTGGATGTCCATTGGGACATTCAACCCTGCATGAACTGTCTGTATTCCCATTCCAGTGTTCTTGTTGACGGTTGATATACTCTTCGTGTGCCAATCGGTCCAGTAAATTGCATCTTCAAACATTGTCAGTGCAAACGGATGTGGCAAGCCTTTATTGGTGACCTGTGTGAAAAGAAAATTAGTTTCATGAAATTGTTTTGAAGTAAAGGTAATGTAGTTAGATTTACTCTGATACGAATCAAAACATACTCGTTTCCGATTTCTTCCATCAAATGATGCTTTTTCAATCACATGATGTTTGGCATCGGCCCAGTAAATCTTGGAATCCATGTAGTCTATCGTCAGTCCATTCGGCCAGAATATTTGATTTACTATGACACTCTTCCGTTTGTTTCCATCCATGTCAGACCGCTCGATTTTAGGATTGGGACCTGAAAATATATGATATTGTAATTTTATTTTAGCAACAGTGTACCTATACGATTTTCGAACAAAGGAGACATTACAAAAAGTAATTGATGACAGGGTAGAATAAATGCAGATAAATAACAAACAATTGATGCAAAGTTAAAATGATAGTCGTATCCTTAAATAATTCTTTGTTACCCAATCTTTGATTGATAAGCGATAACAGACTTTAAGAATCCGAACTAGAGTTTGTTGTTCTAAAGTTGTTACAGTTTTATCCATTAGAACTTACCCCAATCTGTCCAAAAGACCAACGCGTCTCCAGGATGCACAGCTATAGCCCTCGGTTTGTCCAAATCGTTAGCGGCTATAACTGCTCTTTGGACACCATCTAAAGTAGCTACTTCAACCCGTCGGGTTCCCGAATCCGTCCAGAAAACTAAGTCGTGAATCCAATCTACAGCCACGCCGCCTGGTGTCTCTAGACCCCATCTTATAACATCTGAAAGAAAATGTGTAAATGCAACCAATGTTCTTATTTCACGGCTCTTGCTTGCTTGTGAGATATCAATGCTCTGTCAGCAACAGCTGAAGAGAGTCGAGAATAGAGCTTACTCACAGGACATGCATTCTTGTTTAAAACGTACGTACTTAATATTTACATCACACTTCTTAATAAATCAGTACGTGAACACCTACCCGTGATATTGTTATTCGATAGTTGAGCTACGCGTATTACTCTCAGATTATTCTCAGTCCAGAAAACGAGCTTCTTCTCGTAATGATAGTCCAAGGCCACCGCGTTATGGAGTCCTTTGACAACTGACATGTAATTGTCACCAGTGAGCCAGACCTGTAAAAATTAATGACAATTTATTAATATGTTTCTTAACTTCAATGGTATAACTTTAGTAACGTAGCTATGACACAATAATTTATTTTTACCTGTCGTATTCCAATGCGATTAGAAAATAGCAATGTTGGTGATTCCCCGGTAGGTTTGCAAGATCGGCGGTCGGGCCTCAAGACATATCCAGTCATGCATCCACACATGAAGCTCCCAACAGTGTTGGAACACGTTTGTGAACAGACTGGATCTTGCTCGTACATACACTCGTCGATATCGCGGCAACTGAAAATGAGTAAATATTGAGATGATGATATCAAAAGTACGTAACAGGCTTGAGACTTATGCTAAAAACCTAACTTACCTATAACCATCATCGGCCAGCAAGAATCCTAACGGACAAGCACACGCAGGAAGACCGTCATACGTAGTAATGCACTGCTTCTCACATTTATCCTCTGGACCACATTTCCTTTTTACCGGACATTTCTCCTCATCGTCACCTTTGGGGCAGTCCTTCATGCCATCGCACACGTGTTTTCTATTCACGCAGTTCCTAAAAGCATTGCTGATGAGATGTTCCTGGGACTTGCACATGTACTGGTCTTGTTCGCAGAACACCTGGCAGTTGATTTCGTCTTCACCGTTCGTGCAGTCACGGACACCATCACAAATCCAGGTTTTCTGCATTAAAAAAAGTTAACATTTGAAGCGTTAGGTAGATATGATATACTCGGTATGACAAGGCATTTCTTATGTGTGTCGGTATTGACATTTTAAGATAAGTACGTACCAGTCAGTTGAGATGCTGATTAAGAAGGAATAAACAGCTAGTTTCGGAAGTGTCTTTTTTTTTGCTTTCGGTCAATCAATAGCGTATTGACGCCTAATAAACACTAATTGAATCGTCTTTGTATGCTTACTAGTATACACCGACTGTCTGCACAAGTGAACTCGTCAGAAGTGCAGTTCCTCATAGCATGCGACTCGCAGTTGATCTCGTCACCGCCGTCCGCGCAATCTCGCTCGCTATCGCACCGCCAGCGCTCTGGTATGCATTTACCGTCGCTACATCTGCATAGTAAAATGTACCTGGAGTTAATCTACCGTGATTTAAAAATTTAAACACATATACCTAACGTACGTGTGGGCGACTATGACGTCTTAAAAAGTCTTCACTGTAGATACGTATCTCAAATATCAGATGTAGCCTTATTTGTACATTGTCTTTGAATGCGTCATCTATCAGCGTATTGAATATCCACTCACCAGCATAATTAATCGCCCACCCATTCCCATTAGTTGTTGTGAAAGTTATTTAATCAATGAACAGTAAAAATAGGGTGGGCGTATCATTATACCGGCGAGCACGTCTATTACGTCTTAAGATGGGGTAAATGTAATACAATATAACTGAAAATTATGATGAAGTTAGGTAGCTTAATACTCTTGGATGGAAGAGCCCTATATAACCTGTATCGATCCTACGGCGCAGCAGTATGCATAATGCATTTACCCACCGTTAATAAAAATGGTAGCATTATTTGGCAATTGCCGCTTAAGATTACTATAATCTGTGAACTCTTGAATACACTTGCTGAAATAAAGCTTACTTGAACTCTCCAGCATTGCAACTCCCCGGCAACATAGGACAGGAGTCTTCATCCGTCCAGTCCCCGCAGTCGTTATCACCATCGCATTGAAACTCTTTGATCACGCACTTCTTGTTGTCACATTGGAACTCGTTCTCACCACACCGCATCAGGTCCACAGCTGCGTGCATAAAGCATAATCAGGACCTTGTTGCTGTCAATATTCGTGAGGGCACATAGCTAGCGCATTTGTGATTTTTATGCCAAAAATTTCAAATATTGTTGTCCTTAGTCCTTACCAAGGACAATATTTGAAATTTTCTAGTCTGCGCGATGTGGATCCAGTTGAGAGGATTGTTTATTCACATGGTGTATGTTTTAGTTTGGTTCTTTCCACCAGAATGAACAGTGGTAAGAGCATAAACATTATTTTGACAATAAAACTGTGTACCTACATATAGTATCTACACTTTCGTAGAATGTTTATATTTTTACATGCTTCAGCCACAGGTGTCATTTATAAACGGGACGGTTAAATACTGTCAATCTGGTATAGATCACCAAGTTCAATGGCCGTGCCCCCCCAATTGGTATCATTAATAAAAATGGTGTCGGTACGGGGGACCTCAATGCAACTGTCGGTACATTTTTGCACTAATATTTTCAGTGAAAATTTCATCAACTAATGAAAAGCTCGCGTCCACAAAACTGATGTTAAATATCAATGTGAATAGTGGTTTTTTTTTCTATCTATTTGTGTGATATCTGAGATAATGAATGGTATAAGAAACACTGCTAGCTAGCCCTCCATATTGACAAATACTTTCAAATCGTATTTGTTACGATGATTTCTGTTTCGTAGATGCATAAGAAAGGTTTGCTTACGGCATTCTGCCTCATCCGAGTTGTCAGGACAGTCGGCTTCTTTGTCACATCGCCAATGCAATTGTATGCACTCGCCAATCGCACACATGAACTGGTTTTCTCTGCATCTGTGATATAAACAGGTTTGTGTAAGTAATGGATAAAGATTAATGCGTTAGCGTTACAGCAAAATCAAAGATTTCAAAGTAACTAAAAGCTGTGAAAGAAGTTAGAGGCATTTTTGAATAATTGAAGATCGTTAAAGATTGATTACCAAAGAATATCAAGAACCGCGAAACTAAATCAATTTTTTAACTAATGACACGTGGTAGTGTATGAGTTAGTCGTTCTCATAACTTTGAACCTTTAATGAGTCGTACCTAGGTTTGAATGAGGTAAACAAAAATCTATTTATAAATTAGAGTGCAGTCTAAAGATAGCCAGCTTTTGGCGTCAGCTCATTCGAACGCCCCCGCGAATTTAACCAGATAATCCTGCGCAGGGCTCAATGACTTGCCCGTCACTGTGTGCCTAACGCATTAGGACCAAGCCCAAAGCATCTCTATGACGTCAATGAACATTAGACTTAGATCTAATTGTTCCCTGTAATTATACAGTATTTGACTGAAGTGTATAGGTACGTGCGTAAGGGTTCATAGAAATCTACGGCGCAATTTGCACGGTGACGTCAAGGTTTTCGGATGTCGCAATATCTATCAAGTATACATTGAATCGGACGGACGTGGCCCGCTGAATGTTAATCACATCGATGATTTTGTTCTATAATGAATACGCCCACGGAAGTCGGATATATCGGGAGAGTCTTCTCGGGATGGAGGCTGCGAGCGTAGGCGCGTAACCATGGCAACCGCGCCCCGCGCCCCGCGCCGCCCCGCGCGTATTGATCTACAGACCCTACTCCGCCTTTTGCCCTCTATATACCGCGCTATGGACACAACAAAATAAAATATAAACATCCCAAATTATAAAGGCTATCGGAATAACAAGTATGGCTCGAAATGCGCTCGATATGAATGATGGATGAACAAGCTGAAGAAACTTGTAGTATTGTTGATCTGCGCTTGAATGTAGCATTGATCGAGCATGCCTACGCTTTATCAAAATGTAACACTATCAACACCTTGCATGTACCCAACCTTGAGAACCTTCATTGAAAAGCATTAAAACTAAGTAGGACAGAAGTACTATCCTATTTAATAAGAGTGGGCTGATAGAAACGACGCTTGTTATTTTTTGCTAAAAGATTTATTGAGAGGTTTTTAGAATACTTCCTAATAATAGAATGAATTAATCTCTTTTAATAAGAACGTTAAATTTTGCAAAATAATATTGTACATAGAAAATTGTGTAGTACTAAATCTTTGGTGAATCGCTGGTATTACTTTTTCTACGTAAATACTGGATATTCTTCTTAAAGAATGAAACGATCATATTTTTTTGTTATTTTTTTTTCAATCTTATCAGTACCCTTAAGTGATTCAGTCTTGTTCCTATTAGTGTATTATTCAAGCAAATTGGGTCACCATCTCGCATGCAAGTTCCTTTCTTGGCGAGAGCCCATATATTTTTACTATAGCTTATAGAATTTAGTTAATACGTATGGGGCTGAATAAGGCTGAAATATATTTACTAGGTCTTAATATTTCCGTTAAGGTAACACTTTATGAAAGAGCAGAAACGAACTTTATGGGAATGAATAAATGAATGGGAATAATAATTTGTGAAAGTGAGTTTTATCATTTTAAAACCTAGTAAGTAATAAAAATACCAGAAAAATTAAATAGGTATATTACCTAAGGCCGGCTATACCTACACCTGTTAAATTTACTTACATAAGTAGGGACGCAACTATGCGCTCAAAAGAGTATTATGTACAATCTTATTCTGTCTTAGGCTAAGCGCGCACTACGACTTTTTGTCGCGCGACACGATCTTAGTGCGCGCGATGACATATAAACCCTTACGTTGCATTTCTACGACAAAATTGTCGCGCGACAAAAAGTCGTAGTGCGCGCTTAGCCTAATACCTGCGTCCCTACTTACGTAAGTTAAACTTACAGGTGTAAGGCTGGCAAAGATCGGCCTAAAGTTGCAAGACATGTCGCGGTTTATCGTTCTCTTAAAAATGCCAATGTTCATATCAGTCTTATCAAATCATTCTCAGTTCACTTGTAGTTCCCCTGCACCCTTGAGTTCAGTATTAGACCACCATTAGGGTAATTAATATGATTTCCTTCGCCGATAATGTTTAATAGAGCACATTGGAAGGTCGTCTAGTACACAAATAACTCAATTATGGGACTACTAAGTGGCTATAATACTGTTTGTGTTACGTAGGGTGTATGGCGTCGTACGAATCATATCGGGCAGAATAAGTTGAGGCTCACGAATTTAATACACTTTGTTGAAAATGTCTTGTATTTATTTCAATCTTAGATTGTATGAGTTATTTCTACCCAGAAGCATGAGCATTGCCGATATAAGGAATAAAAAAAACGTCCCATTTACGACACTTACCTAAGACTCAGTACTTAATCTATGTTGCATGCTCTGTCACAAAAGTGAGTACCTAATTTTTTTTAATGGAAAATTGCGCTAAAACGGGTACTCTTTCTTTTTTTTTTTAATTTCTAAGTAACCACGATCGCAGCGCGTTGGAAAGGTGATTTTACTCCTGAACTAACTTCTAGATCTCAAATAGGTCTTATCGTAGGCGCTAAAGTCCATGACGTTATCATGTTGGCCTTATGATCGTACGTAAGGTCTCTGGTATTTGTATGTTCTAGCTTTTGTTAACCCGTTTGTTACTCTGCATACTCACTTGCTTTTGGTACAGTTGGATTCATCGGAGTTGTCTCGGCAGTCGTCGTCGCCGTCGCAAACCCAGTCCTTGTGGATACACAGTCCGTTGCCACAGGTGAACTGATCTTTGGTGCAGTTCGGTGTACTACCTGAGTAACGTTCAATAGGGATGATGACAGGGTTAAAATTATATCATTCTAATTAGTCCGTAAGTTAGATTATGGAAAAAAATGAGACATATTTTTTAGTTTATCAAATAATTAAGCATCGACAAAGGTACAGATCATCAAACTTCCTGAGTGGGGGCTTGTGACGTCACGTTTGAGTAAAAAT
>BHDV01003200.1:9512-53236 GCA_005406045.1 Adoxophyes honmai | reverse complement strand
CGGGAACGGGAATTAGCGGGAAAATCCCGTTGTATGAAAAATCTAAACCGCTTAAGTTAGACGCTTGAAATTTGGCATGTAGGTAACATGGAAATAGTCGAAGGGAGGGGGAGTGAGTGACATAGGCTACTTATTGTCTTTTTATAATCCATCACTTCTCTAAAATGAGGGGTGTAAAGTATTTATGGAGCATTCCGCAATTTATCAATGTTTTCTATGTAGCATATGCCTTGAATCTTTTTATCCTATTCCCAAATTGAAAGACATATACATATCGTCTACAGCAGCGTATTTAAATATTAATTCTTGAGATCTGTTCTGTGTCATTCCGAACTAAATGCGAGCGAAGCCGCGGGCAAAAGCTAGTATGAAATAAGAGTAAGGAAAGGTCAAAAAATCTCAAGGAATGTAGGTTTTACTTATGACAATGTCTTTGGAAATTGTAGAAAAATATCCAGGATAATCCTTTTTCTTCGGTCAAAATTCAAACTAAACACAACTCTATTTCTTCCGTCAATTTCGGAAGAGGCTAGGTACTAAGGAAATTGTTATTGTTTACTGTAGGTTACAGGCTAACAACCCGTCAGTCACTATTGTACCTTTTCTTTCTAACATAGATCTTGAAACTGCTAAAAGTGGCCACGAAGCTTTAATTTTGACATAGATTAGCCTGTAGCGTTTCGGGGACTCTGCTTACCACAATCGGGAATGTAAGAATTAATCGAAAGATTTTATCAGGAAATCAAATTACTAACTGATGACCAAACAAGGAAGGAATTCCACAGTCAAGAATAAGTTTTAGAATTAGGACATACCACAGCGCGTTTCATCGGAGAAATCACCACAGTCGTTGTCACCATCGCAGAGCCACTCGACGGCGATGCACACGTTGGTGTTGTGGCAAACGGTCCGGTTCGCTTGTTCGTCGCAGGCGCGTGCGCAGCCCGCCTCGTCCTCAGCCTCTGCGCAGTCCGCTACCCCGTCGCAGCGCTTCTCCATTGCGATGCAAGTGCAGGAGATCTAGACGCGGAAGAGATAAATTACGGGTTTTAGCTATGTTCGTGTTTTACATTTCAGGCGGCAATTGAGTCGTCTATCGTATACTGCAAGCAGCTGTCACGGCTGACTAAGCGACACTGGTCTGTAAACTGTACTGGGGTGTAAAAGCTGCGTTCGGTGACCGACGTAGTTTGGAACACTGTGTAATCAGTGTATGGTCATCTGCCCCTCATACGTCTTATACCTCACTACTGGTATAAGCTGCGAAAGACATTGCCCCAGTGCCATTGGAAACTTCAAGCTGAATTATTGGCAGAAGTATGCAATCCTCATCAGGACGTAGCGTCCCAGTCGGTCGCGTCCCACGCCGAGGCGAGGTAGGACGAGTCCTACTGTCTACGCTGTCTACTAGATACTACAAGACTGACCTGACACGAGAAGTTGTGTTCCGGACACGGTATATGGCAGCCTCCATCTTCGACATGATCTTCGATGTCGTCCGCCACCACGTCCGCATTCCGGTCGAATATTGGTCGATCTGCACCAATGAATAAAATGAAGACGATAGTGATTCTGATAATAGATTAGTGACTCAATGTGAAATAAGTAACAATAAGTGTCGCCGCATACGGGCCACCGGCTACACCTACAGTCACACGCCGCCACGAGAAGCTAGACGCAGCTACAAAAGTTGTTAAAGCGCGCTACAGCGACTTTTTTAGTTCAGACAGCCGTTTAGTGGCCGCTGCGGGCCACAAGAAGCAAGCTGCGACGATTGTAGCGTGTGGCGGCCACCGGCGTAAACCGTGTGCGACGAGTCCACATAAAATGTATGAAAACTACTGGAAATATGCAGGTGGCCCGTGTGTGGGGACTCTTAAGTAAAGAGACGATGACGTGCCGCTTTTTAAGTATTTAATACTAATGCGTAGCGTTTGTCGTGCAGACTCGCGTGATAACCTCCATAAGAGTACTTACCACATTCTTGGGTATTTTTAGCGGTTAGATAGCGCTGAAAACGGATTTACGTATTTCTATTTGTACTTACGGTGCCATGGTTCAATGCGTGTGTATGGGCTGTGCGGACGGAAGCCGGGCACAGCACCCACGGCGCCGCCTGGCGGTTGATACGGCGGCACCCGGCCGACTGCCGACCGAGGGTCCGCCGGCTCCGAAGTCGCGTTGGTAGGACGCGGCAGCACTAAAGGTGGTGAATCTTCCGCGGACACTGTCAATGCAGAATACGTTGTAATCGAGCCATTACTGAAGGTACTAATCCTCGCGGATATTTATGGTTCAGGGAAAATAAGAGCAGTGCTCGCGCTTTTCTGTTCCGTTGAGGAGACACACCGTTACAATTAACTTATGGGCTGGCAACTTATCTGCATTCTGTCTGTCTTCGCGGATGTCTGTAGGCAATTGTGACCACGAACAGGTGATTCAATCGCTCGTGTGCTTTTTAACCGACTTCAAAAAAGGAGGAGGATCTCAATTCGTCGGGATCTTTTTTTTTTATTATTATTTTTTTTTTTTATGTGTGTTCGCTGATTACTCGAAGACGCCTGGACCGTTTTGGAAAATTCTTTTTTTGTTTGAAAGGATATAGTTTCCAGGTGGTCCCATTGTCAGCATATCTTGATCGGATGATGGAATATGAGGGAAATCGAGGGCAACCCTCAAATTTTATAGGCACAGGTAATGTTTTTAGTACATTTTTCAAAGCTACACCAGTATTTACGTTTGGCAGTAAAAAAAATTACTGAGCTGATGATGGAAGGTCAACTCCTTAATGCTTAGGAGTTAAAGGAATGAATTTTCAATACTGAATGCACCTGCATACCGGAAATTATAATTTCAGTAATTAGTCAGGCCTGCTGGTGATGGAAGGTCACCCTCATTAGATAAATGCTTTCAGTATAGCCCAAATTTGATGTCGGTTTTTTTTGTTTTAAATTATTATTGTATAAAAATGGTGGTCATTGGTCGAGTGTGCCAAGCGAGCACAATGGCTTATAAATATTAGCCAAGCAAATTAGTTTAAGATGCGAATGACAATAATTTAATCAGCTCCAATACTCGTCACTGGACACTAACGTGGAACGTAAGACTGCAAGATTCGCAACATTATTACTAGACAAGATGGTGATAGCTATCCGCACCAATCCTTCATGGACCACTGTCAAAAGATCCGCAAATTTAATTTGAGAGCAGTAATTATTCTTGCGTCACACCCCGGCTATAGAATATTAAAATTAACGGAAAGTGAAAACTTTCATTCATAAGATGATCAGATCTATTTTGATCTTGACCTTGATTAATCTTTAGTAGTTACCTATATTGATTGCTTCTTCGTACCTATAGAAATAAATATAAATGTTAAGTAATACTTAGGTCTGTTGCCGGGTTAGAATAGCGCCTCCTCCTTTCTTCCCGTGGGTGTCGTAAGAGTCGACTCTGGGAAAGTGTTAGTGTATTGTGGGCGATGGGCTAGTAACCTGTCACTGCAATATCACGTTTAACCGTCTGGTTAACCTGAAATTGCTAAACGTGGCACTGGATTCACGTGCTCTGCCTACCCGTCTTGGGAATACTTACAGGCGTAAGAATATGTACGGTCAATTCACAGTAAACGTCATAACGTCATAACGTCATTAATTGTCAAGGGAAATCGTAACTATTTTTTCTTTGAAAAGGTTCTATGGTGGCTCATGAATTAAAGTCCTTGACTGTATGTATGTATTCTTAGGTACAGATAACATACACAAGATCTCACGTTCATGAGCGGGATATGTCCCACGAATCCATTTGTAAATTACTTTCAACGAGACACCTAGGGTCGCAATTGGCATGTTTTTATGTAACTCACGTGACGATCAATTTGCAGTTGACATTGCACTGTATTGTTTTCCTCATAAGATTCCTTTACGAATGGTAGCAACAATAGGTTCATAACGCAATTTCAAGTGATAAAATGATCTAGCATTTGAACAACGAGTCAAGCTGCCTGACTCTAGTGTCAACAAAACAATTTACTGTCTTGATATCATCTAATCGTTAATTAACAAATGCACTTATCAAAACAATTGAGCAAGTCTATTAAGACAATATGCAATACATATTACAGTATCCAATTGAACGATTTGGAGTCACCGTACTATTACCGTATGATTACAGTGAAATTTGGGAATTGACCACCAATATTTTAAACAAGAAGGTGTGTAGGGATGAATTAATGACGTCATGCTAGCTGCCCGTTTATATAATACGTTCGTAAGAAACCGCTGTTTAGTAAAAGACCATCTCTGGGCGATTATTCGAGCGATTCAACCGCCTTGTTTACTTGGAGACATTTTATACGCCATAACCTATATTTAGTACCTAGTACCTACCTTTTTCTTTTGGTACCTCTTAACCTAAGAAGTATGCTAGATGTGGCTACGAAATGTGAAATGGTCATGGTTTGTCTATTTTGCGTTCGTGTGATCTACCTACCCCTTATGTATGTATTTTATAAATGGTTCCAGATTGTTGTATTTTTGATTAGATTGTTAAACCTCTTGTACCTATTTTCGATAAATAACTTAACAATCAAGAAAAATCGCCCGCCTGTCGTCTACCCTACCTGTTCATCTCTATGGTGTTTAACATAGAATGTATGTTTATCGGACATCAAAAGGATACTCACCACATAGCCATAGCAATGTGAGTAGGGTGACGTATGCGGCTAGCGGCGCGGGCATGTTGGCGTTCAAAGCAGCGGCCGGCGCATCGTCTAAGTGACCCGCGCGGCGGCTTGCCCCCGCACCTTGGCCATCCTTGCGATGCCTGCGATCTAGGACAAACAACCTATTATTATCCTAATGCAGCAACACTAAGTGTTCCCCAGGGTTCCGTGATACCCCTAAGGGTCAATTCACACCGAGACGAAACGCGACGAGATGCGGCGCGACGATGCATGAAGCGGCCAGTGGTTTCGCGCTGCGCAGCGCGGCGCCGCGCTACGTCCCATATAGAAATGTAAATTTTATCGCGTAGCGAATAAAGTATATTTTGAGTTGGCAGCGCTACGCGCGCAACACCGCTCCCGCACACCGTGCGGCGCTGCGCTACGTCTCGAGGCGCAGCGCTACGCCGCGCTACGTATTCTGTATATTTACTGACAATGAAATATGAACCTTATCTTGTAACAAATAAAGTATATTTTGAGTTGTTCTATTAAAAAAGTTCGTGCAGCGACGCGTCGCGTCTCGTCTCGGTGTGAATTGACCCTTAAGGGGTTCCGCAAGAAAAAAAAACAAAGCACCACTCTCAGGTCGAACGTTTAGACGCGGCGTATACCTACACGGACGGACGGTTGGGTAAGATTACACTTTTAAAAAACTGGATTTTTAAAGTTCTGTCAAGTATTTTGCTTTCCAAAAAAAGTTTGAGAACCACTGTTCCTATGAACATAACGTCTACATTTCGAGATTATCTCAATATGTTTTAGCCTAACAAGAGGCGCGTTGCTGATAATAGGCTCCGAGGTGTCCCGAAAAAAGTCGAGCTAATCTCCATACAAAAGATGAGTTTATCAGTTTTACTTCACTGTGAATCTCGTGTCATATACCTACCATGGTAAACTAGTTTGTTCATTTCTAGTAGGTAGGTACTTAAGTTTTAGAAATCTGTAATCCTAACAAAGGTATAAGTGCCTTAAAACATCTTAGAATGGAGTCTGACACAACTGTTTCAGGTTAGGTAGTACTGTTTGTTTGAATATGCGGAAAAATTCCGGTCAGTTCGTAGTTACTTTAAAAGCAAAAAGTAGCGTTACAAGTTCGTTACAATATTTTTTTAAATTTCAGATTGAAGAAAACAATTCTATACAAAAAGCACTCTACTTGTAATAACTTTTCTGGAAACACCCGTTGTAGGCTTAGCCAGGGTTATCTTTTCAACGGGGGCCACGTCACAGGTTTTCCTTCGTCTTTTAGTAAAGTTCCTCACGTTCACTGAAAATAATCTTTAGTTTGGTACCACTTACTTAGACATAATAAAATACAAATAAACGCAATGGACACAAAAAGGATGCTGAATTAGCAGAATAGCGTGAATTTCTGAAATTTGTATCACAACACATGCGCTCTGCCAGTATTCAGGCTTAGACTACATAGCCTATACTAAACCTACGAATACCTAGGTATTCGTATTCGTTTCCGAAGTTGAAACCTATCAACTTATTTCCCGCTTATACCCTAATGCCAAGTTTAATGATGCAACAATTGGCAAGCAAGAGTGAGTTGCGAATATTTCCGTCCTAGTTTTTCGTATAGCTTTGTTTCAAAACTTGCAGGTACCTATAAAATTCACATTAGATATTGATGCTTCATTTGAGGGTAGAGGTAGACCAGATAATAGTGCTGTTAACAGCAGTCCTCTTCATGAATTCACCAGAAAACGGCAATGCATGAAGAGTGATAATCATAATTGACATTAGTTAAATGAGAGAAGGTATTTGAAAGAGGAAGATACTTAGTTTCTATTGGGCTGTTTTCTAACTGCTCAAAAAGCACGACTTAAACCGACGCTTTATCTGTTGCAAACATGTCCGTTACAATACTGTGTTTTAATTTTATCAGTAGCGATTGAACGGGACGTCATGAAGAAAAATTCCCGCCTCCCATTGCTTTGTTGGTGACTAACATAAGTTGAGCTCAATTGGGTGCTGCATATCACTATACAGTGACCTAAGGTTTGAGCTAGAGAGCTATTACCGAACTGTTACCTAATAACAGGTTAGCACGCACAAACACAGGACCCCACCACCTTTGAACTATGTCTGGTATCAGTAAAATACATTTCGTGACTCATAAACTGAACCAAATATCGTAAATTCTGACACGAAAGCATTCGGCGAGGACGTGGCGCAGTGCCGTTCCATTTTTAAATATTTACTCTTGTTCTAAAGTGAACATCCTTGAGTTTTTTTTGCCTATTACTTTGTGGCGGTCGACAAGTCTAAATGGCTGTTCTAAATATTAAGTGACGACGCCATTATCTTTACCAGATGCGAATTGATTAAAGGAGTCATATCAATGTTGTGATCATCCCAGTATAGCGAAAAGTTTACAATGGTTTCATGCTACCGTGACTGCCAAACTTGGACCTTAACCAAACCACAACAGAGTAAAATAAACGTCTGTCAGAACGGAATAGAGAGAAGTGTATTGGGAGTAAATAATAGAAACAAAACACAACTGAAAAGACTAAGATTCAAAAAGTAGAAGCAATACTGCTTCTACTTTTAAAATGGAGAAGAAAGAAAGAAAAGAAGGAAAAGTGGAAAAAACGAATCATGGAGTTGCTTCTCAGGGGAAGTAATTAAAGGAAGGAAAGAGAGACTACACGATGGGAGGATGACTTGAAGATGGTAGTGGGCTCAATATGGTTACGTGCAGCAAAACAGAGAAACGAATGGAAAGCATTACAGGAGGCCTTTATCGAAAGACAAACTGTGAAGACGGGAGGAAAATCCCGAGAATAAGACTTAGCTAAAAATAATTATTTTGATACTTACCTTATAATGTTTATCTTTTAGTCTTTAGTTTCATAATATTTGTCATACTAATAAGTGTAATATCAGCATTAAAGGCTTTTTTGTAAACAGAGAAAGAGAGGAGAGAGTGCCTAAAGGAGCATGCACATCAATTGCTAGTTTAATGCCAACTTATTAATTTCCCGTGTGGTGTTGGGAACCTCTCCAGTTCTTCTCCAGTAAAAGGCTGGCAACCTGTCGCTATGGTACGTCTTAACTTAAAAACCTAAAAATTAGTTTTTAACTGCTACTGTTAGTTCTGTTCGACGTAAAATTAACTTTGCGTTAGTAGCTAGGTTACCTAATTAGAATTTGCGCAGGCCAGTATAAGACAGACTTCGGTACCTATCATAATGTGTACGTGTCACCCGTCCGCCCTTATTTCGGTAGGTATCATGAAACGACGAAAACCAACTGAACCTATCGGGTGGTTAAATACGCCTACGATTATACGTCGACTGAGAAACGTCCTTGAAAACCCTATAAAACACTAGCGAAAAATCCCGTTTTTTACTTATTGTTAATACAATGTTTTCTTATTTTAAAACGCAGTTAATGGGACTTTAAATGGGTTGCAAGCTAATGTCATTAACTACGAGTAGCCACCGGAAGTCTAATCTTCGTTGGGTCTTCGTTTGCAAGTCGGAATAAAATCTGTATTTATTGTTTTTAGAAGTTGCTTCCGAGCACAAATGTCTTAGAATATCCGTGGCTGTTTCTGATGCCAATCCAACATCTCGTTAACACGTGAAAATGTTAACCTGTTTCTTTTATAAACCTATCGGCAAAACGCTCACCATGGAACATGTTTAACAAAAATGGTGGCTGGCTACGTCGTCGAAACTAATATTTTTCGGCAGGCTACTTGTGGGCATGCGCGGAGCCAGCAGCCGGCCTTACGAGCTACTTGTTGAGCTCCTTTCCATTCACCACGCACCGTTCCGCGCATTCTACGCAGTTACAGGATTAGGCAAGCGACAGATTTACATTTCATATTATTACATGATCCATGGGCTATTGAGATATACTTCATAAACGGCACATGATGGATCTTGGTGTAAATTTGGCTTGGTTTTAATAGTTGGGTGGAATTGTAGAAAGCTTTATTGGAGAATATTGAAACGGTTTGATCGTTCAACTTGGTAAAATTGGGCTTCAGGAAGAAACGCCCACGATAGAGCTGCTGTTTTAAAGACATTTTTTGTTATGAAATATAATAGCTTTTAGCACCTATAATTCACGTATTTAGTTGGATTATTTAGCAACGTCTGTTATAGCGTTTTTTTTTTTAGCAACATCTGTTTGAGCGCTAAAGCCAAATAGTTTTTTTTATCCTGTAAAGGAAATCTAGTCAAATTAGGGTGCCCGCACTAGTAATGCATAAGGAATCAGTAATGGACAATGACTCTTATTTAAATACCCACTAAGAGATAGTCATTTATTTTACGGCAGTAAATTCTCAACCTTATGTTCTTTAAATTAAGAATGAAGTGTCCATTACTGGTGTGTGCTGGAGTGGTCAGCTTAAACTGTCCATAATTGGGGCCGTCATGTTTTATTCCTTTAGATTTGTCATGATGGCATGCTTTTATAATTTTGACATTGACTTATTATCTTATCGGTGACCATTTCCTGAGACCCAATGTCATGACATTAAATACATCACAAAGTCAACTTGAAAAGTCATTTTTAACTTAGTCTTTTGTCATTAAAGAGTCAGTTTTGAACTACACATAATTTGACGTCGGGTCTCAGGGGATTAAATAATGAAAAGCGCCAAAAATCACATCACCGTTTTCAGCAGCACAATCCTCTTGCTTTTGAAATTAAATTGGAAAAGATTACAAATTTACCTCCACTATTTTTCACTTTATTCACTAATAACCGCACAAAACTCCTTACATGAGATGATGAGAGTATTCAGCCAAAGTGGTCTACCATTCAAGTTTTCATGTTATTAGGTACTTCACGTGCCACGCGTCACATCCAAAACTAGTCTATTTGCCCAACATAATCACTTCTTCATGTTACTTAACATCTGGATGTCCCGAAACATCAAAACAGATCTTATTATGTTTGAATTTGGGAAATAAGTATAGAATTTATTGAGGGATCAATACGGGGGGGTGAGTTGCGCGACAGTGTGCGCCCACGCCCGCCCGCGCACTCCCCCTCGCCCTCTGGAAGTCCGTAACTTTACACCTCCTGCCGCCTACAGATCTGACCATGAAAGCAAAATCTATGACGGCTAATGACGACGAAATCACAGAAAACCCACACCCATCATCTCCTACACTTTATCTCAATTTAGGTCTTCATGACTATCTTGGTGCTGTTTTTCTGAAATCCTTTGGAGAGTTCGTCAATAATGTTATTAAAAGGAGGTATGCTAAGTATAGTCCTGAAAGTCGTTAAGCTGTTTGCTAAATTTAAGATAAATACCTGAACGTGATCAAAGTTTTAACATCATCAGCATCCAGGGTACACAAACAGAGAACACCACATATGTCCAAGTCACGAGGGCACCTCAGGGGTCACTAGATTCGGGACGTGTCAACACAGATTAAAAAGTACGTAGGTAAATCTCTTCAGATTTCTTTCTTATTGTGCAAAATGTATGTACTCAGCGCAGAGCGTATGGACACCTCATCGGTTGTGCTGTTCTCGCGCAACTGGGGTAGGTATTAGGTGAGCTGGAACCTCGCTCCGCTCGCCCCGCTCGCTTCCCCCGCGCAGTCTGCGTCCCATCGATGAATGGAACCGTCCGCCCCTTAGTACCTTTCTCCTCTATAAAAGTCCCTTTCAGTGCTCACTCCCGCATTTATGTATTAGGTATACCGGCCACTCAGAATAACCCTAGATGAAAATAGATGATGTGCAATAAATAGTGCACTTTTCTGATCTGTTATGCCTTACTATTTACGGTTCGGGTTTGAATTTAGATTTATGATGATTAAGGAAGTATTATTAACTATTAATAATTTCTGCTTCATGACCTTAGACTACAGTTAAGGTATGAAATACGTAATTTGTTTTATACTTACTTCAATATCTCAAATACTACTAATCTGAGTTAGCTGAAACTTAGCTAAGCAGGGTTGCTTGAAAACCGGTTTTCAATAATAATAAAAAAACATTCCAATGGATTGACTCGTTTATAACTAAGCTACTGCGTCATAGATAAGTAGAGATTGAATCACAAAAACAAAACGAGATGAGTTTCTCGTTTTGTTTTTGATACCTACTCGTTTTACATACCTACTCGTATAATTTAACTGTTTTTGAATCGGGATTTAAATCTCAATAACCAATATTAAGTCTAATAAAATTTAATCAAAAAGAAGAATCTTAGAAGGTTTTAAAGACCGATATACTTTTATTCGTTTGTTTCGTCTATTTAAGTTTCAATCTACATACTTACATAATTTAGCCAGTTTAATTAAACTCGCTTTATGATTAGTTGTAGGTATACGTAATCGCTATCAAGTGTATTTTTAGTAGAGGATCCGGCTACAACGACCTTCACCGAGCTGGTTAATGAATCAAACACATTTTTTATGTAATTTAATATATAGTCTAGCAAATATCAGTCCAGGATATTTTTAATGATTTTTTATTTTTGCTTTTAAAACATTCCACCGGTTTTGTTAATAGATAAATTTTATACCAATAGAAAGTATGCAGCCCGTAGTATATGCAAAAGTTATAGGTTGTCTATTAAAATTTATCTATTAACCAAACCGGTGAAATATTAAAAAAATATATATCCTGAACTGAAATTTGCTAAGCAACCCCATATGCAATATATTTTTTGATATATTAAATTACATAAAAAATGTGTTTGATCCATTAACCAGCTCGGTGAAGGTCGTTGTATGGCGGGATCTTAGGCTATTAGGGTCGCTTTAAACAAACAAGGATAAAATTCAGTACTGGAATAAGTCACTCTTATTTACTCGCGAATAAATATTGACTTATTCGAAGACTAAATTTTATTCTCATTTAGTTGAATGAGACCTTAGGTTTTCATAGTCACAATTACAAAACTAATACAACTGTCCTGGCGGCATCTCTGTTATGACATCCACATCAAACAGAGATAGAGAACTTTTTAAGACACAGTTACAGAGATCTGTTACTGGGTTCGGATTTGTCTTACCTGAAAGATTTCGCTGCAGTAAACAGATGGCACCACTGCTGCACTGGAGAGCTGAAAGAATTTTCTCGGAAAGCTCGGCTGTGTGCTCGGCCAAGTGACTTGATAGTGTAGGCTTGTTAGACAGATGGCGTTACGTGTCTACTGGAAAATCACAAAATAAGCGTTGAAAAATTATGTCGGCGATAAAGGCAAATTTTGAAGTTGTAATACCTACTTTAGTTACGGCTGAAAATAGGTTCTCATATAATTTAGTTCAACTATTAGTTGAAGACGAAGAAGAAGAAGTTGTATTTAAATACTCCGTCTGTGTAGATGTCGTTTACCAGTATCCCACGGGAAGTACGAGTATGATGTTTCCGGGATATTTGTCGAAATTGTGTCAGCGGTTGAAGCGTGGTAAGGTGACCAATGGAAAAACAGAGTTACCTACTTTTGAAATTATAATATAAGCGGAGAAGTAAAGATTTTGTTTGTCTTAGGAAAATTGTCCCTAAATAAAGGTAAATGTGTCTGTGTGGTACGGGGTATAGATTTTTTCCGTGGATGTCGTAAGAAGCAACAGAGGAAATTGGTTAAGCTAACTTACCTATTTTAGGTGACAGGCTAACGATGTCTCTATAGCACCTACCTCTTAACTTAAAACCTAAAAATTATGTTGCAAAGTGGTTAAGAATCTCGTACGAATGGATAATGGACATGTCTATGTAGCGTTTCGTGTGTTCTACTACCCTCATTTTGGAATACAGGAGTGATTACGTAGTAAAAATGTGTTGGTTTGTACGCAAGTATGTCGTAAATAAAAAAAAACCTTTGATAATAAACTTTATTTTGCAACGTTCACTTAACATAAACTATTATTCGTTTCGCAGTATTCTTCTATAAACATCGATTTAACTACTAATTCGTCGTCTAAGACGATGGCGTCTAGTATTGTAGTAAGTATTTACAACAAACTTAAATATGTATATACCTAACTACGACCCACATATGTATATTGTAATTAGAAGATTTAAGTTCGGCAGGTAGGTCTTAAAGACACGTGATTTGCTTCTTGTACAAATAATACTTTTATAATTCGATAGCATCTTATTTAACACTTTTAAATAGTCATTAGGATAAATTTTATTGCATCGATACTAGATTAAGACAAATGAAGTACAATTTTTAATTTACAACATCGCTAGCCGCCACACGAGGCGAGCTCCTCGACTAAAGCCAATGAAACTCAATTTAAAATTACGTTAAAATAAACGGTGATGTGACTTACACCCAAAAATATTCAATCATTCAATTCCAAACCGTAGTGTTCCCTCACTTACATTATAGTACCTCTTCACTTATAATATTGGCAGTTTCAGTAGTCCCAACTATTAAGTCCTATACTATCATCTACATACATTCAACTACTGAATAGATCATGAATGTGGCATATTTTGGTTTGACATAATTCTCCAAACAAGTAAAGTGGTTTAAAACTGATCTCTAAAAATCGTCTCTTCGAACGGTGATTTTAACTAAGTACCTATTTTTTTTCCTTAATTGAAAGTTGATTAATTTGTTTCCATACACATGAGTGACTATTGTGTAATAATGAGGTTCTTAATTTTATTAAGTAAGTTATAAATACATTATTTGGAGTCAATAAATTCATAACTTCACCCTGCCTCGGACATTGGAATAATGTAGAACAAAAGCAAAAAAAATGATTAACCTCCATAAGAGCAAAGTTACAAGTGACATATGGTCCAATTCATGACAAGTCATCACATCAACTTAGTTATCTACTTCTGAGCATATTTTAATCGAAGATGTAGAAGACCCAGTAGACGGCATTGAAGACGAGGAAGCAGACAGGAAAGATGACGCGGGAGTAGGTATCGATGACGTTGACGTCCCGAATCTTTGGCATGGATGCTTTGATAACGGATGCACCGCGACGAAGTGCATGCATCATCTTGGGTTTGCTTGTCGATCCATCTGAGAAATGAGAATAATTGTATGAGAAGCCAGCTCTGACAGCGTATTCCTGACCTACGTGGGACATTCAATAAAATTTCGGTATTGTTAAATTTCAATCGTATTTTGTTTATTTTGGAATACTGGCTGGCAAGTGTCACTAACGTATAAAAAAGGTGATTTTTTATAGCTCGACAAATGTGATCATCATGAACATTTCTGAATTGTTAAACAAATTAGAGCACCAAGCCGTAATTTGTTTTTTGTTGGTTAGGTAATTTTTATTAGTATCAATTTGTAGCGACGTAAGGGGTCAGCTCTACCTACAGTACTGTAGATAGTGTAGCGCCCCAGCGCCCATTCGTCGAATAGCCGAAATAAACAATCCTACATTGCGCTAACGCAGTTTCGACGAACGGTTGCATAAATACAACTTCCAACTTCCTCACTATGGACTTCAGTCCCCAGGCAAACATCTGCCTGGAGAGAGCTCAGTAAGTACTTTTTGAATTCCTAGAGTGCGGCCTTGTTCGATATCGCAAATGTGTGTGTTCTCGCTGCAGCCTCAACGAGGGTGGTGCTCCAGACGCGGGCTGCAGAGGCTTGGAACGGAGCCCGAGTAATGGAGACACGCGGCCCGAAGCGCTCGAGCACTCTCGCAGCGCTATGATCTCTTCTGGTGAACGTGAACCTGTGGGAAGAAGGGATTAAATTAATATCATGGAAAGAAAACCGATGGTGAGTCTTGAACTATCTTTATCTTTATTGCACAAGTTGAGTTGAAGAAGGCTTGGTTATCCTACAGCAACGAAGATTGATAGGTATGCAAAATGAAGAATGAAATGAAAATTTTGTGTCTGCAAGGCACACTATTCACTAATTGAATTCAACAATTCAAACATTCAAGAACAAACATGGGGGTGATTCGGATACCCCGAGGGGTGTTCTATCTCCGGACTTTCGCTTGACTCTATTTTTTGGGACATCCAGTATAGGTGTCTTTTTAGAAGTCGGTGTTTCTATGATTACCTCTTTAGAAGTTAACAAAGTTTAAAACGAAAACAACGCTCTTAACTGCCTAGCCTACCTATCTCAAATCGCCATGGGAGATAACTTACCACCAGAACATTTCAAATCCTTCTCAACACTTGTGCTAGCTGACAAATCCCGGTTCTTTAACTTAGCTCTCTTGCGCGCTCTGGCGCCCCAGTACGTGTAGTTGACTGCGGCATACTCGAGGAGCGCCGCGAAGACAAAAACAAAGCACATGACTAGGTAAATGTCAATGGCCTTCACGTAAGAGATGCGCGGGAGGCTGGAACGCACGCCCGTGCTTATCGTGGTCATAGTCAGCACCGTTGTTATGCCTGTGAAAATGGATGAAACAGCTATGTAGGACTCTTCACAATTCAAAGAAAAAGTCTGAACAAAATGTATCTAAGAGAATCAATGAATTGGTTTCACGTAGTTTTCGTCGGTGTTCCAATTAACGGGTGCAGTACATGACTCACATACTCTTTCAGTGTTTCTAATGCTTGTGATTGGGGCTAGTTCTTTATCAAAAAAAGAAAAGTTGGGCATGTTTCGTTGACCATTTCGAAACAATGGTCTTTAATGTTAAACTACTTAATGACGGTAAGCCTTAGTGTGATTTATTATCTTACTAATATTATAAACGTGAAAGTTTGTGAGTATGGATGGATGGATGTATGGATGGATGGATGTTTGTTACTCCTTCACGCAAAAACTACTGAATGGATTTTCATGAAACTTTACAGTAATGTAGCTTATACATCAGAATAGCACATAGGCTACAATTTATAAAGATTTTGTATGAATTTTCCAAAATATGACGATAAGTGTCGAGAGAGTAGGAAAAAATCTAATGTCTGCTGGCTATTCTGGCGGGCGCTTCCTATTAATAATTCCGAAATCTCTTCTGTGTTAGCCCGAATTTAACGCGTGCGAAGCCGCGGGCAGAAGCTAGTTATAAAATAAATTAGACTTACCTAAGGCAACTCTAGCCGACGTGGCCTCATGATTTATCCAGAACGACACCCACGAGAGCATCACAATGAGAATGCACGGCAAGTAAGTTTGAAACACGAAGTAGCCGATGTTCCTGCGCAGTTTGAAACTCAGTGATAGCCGCTGGTACACGCCGGTCGCTAACTTCTCCTGAAACGTTTCAGCATCGCTGAGCATTCCATTGACAAGTAACCTCGGAAACTAACACTGGAATTGTGTTTCCAGTCGCACACAGATTAGTAGTTTGAGATTTCGTAACGAGACAAATGAACTACGAAGTTCTGAATAACAGCTTTCACCATTTCAGCTTGTATTCTTTTTCAAAGCTTTGGAATTCACTTTAAAATTTTTGCAATTTAATTATTGCAATAAAGGAAGTAAAATTGGGTAGAATTATCTTATTTAACTAAGAAGTCAATCCAGATCTTGAAAGCAGATTTATTGCAATTTTGGTTGGAACTTTCAGGTCTTGGAAGTTAGTTATGCATTTGTGCCTTACTACAAACAAAGCTAAAGTCTTGGTAACATTTTTATGTCATATTAAATTCAAATTAATTTGGAACGAAACGTCCCCTTAACGACTTCTTCTAAGTCTTTTAGTCTTTGTCTAAACCTAGGCACAATACCTAATATTAGGCGAAATGAAAAATAACCAGTCCTCAAATTAATTAACAGATCTCAAACAAAAGGTTTAAGTAATATGATACAGTCGGACAACCTCGAGCGCAATCGTCTCTGGGAATGAGTGGTGGTGGCAAATCCTAAGTACTGCAGCAGTCAGGACATTACAGGTAGCAATGTCGTCGCTTCCGCCTCTTCCGTCACTTCGCGCCCGCCTCTCATTCCCAAATATGGTCACGCACGTCACGCACGTGGTCCTCAGTAAAGTTTTAACGACTTACTATTCTATCATTCGTCTCGTGGCCTAGTATGGTGAATTGGGGCAGTTCCGCGTCTTCCACGCCTCGCACTGGCGTCTCCTTCCAGTACATGACGACGTCAGACACCGTGTACCCGTCTGTAGCGTAAGGGGAATGTTAACATGCTGGCAAGGATACCGTGGTCTGGGATTCTAATCGATTCAAGAGGCTTCCAAATGAGGAATGGTTTAGTTTACAATTTATATAGTTACTGAAAATGTTAAGGTTATGTGTCAGATAATGTTGTGTCAGGTTTTGTAAGCTATTATTTACTTATTGCAGTAAATTTAGTGGTAATTACGAGACCAACCTAATCTTAATGCCTTTCTCGGTAACCATCTAGTCAATCTGTGTTAAGAGTTATTGTATCACAATAATAGTTGATAATGTAAATAGAACTCTTTATAAATGCAGTCGAAAGTGTGATAGATATTAATTCAAATGATGATGTAACATTTCTTTACATACATGCACTGAATTGTAAGATAAAATGGGCTGGCAAGTATGGCAAATACGTAGGCAATACTGAAGCTTGTAGGTTTGCAAAACAAATCTAACAATGTCGTCTGTGAATAAATGAACCAACTGCTGAAGATACACATTAACGAAAAATGTAGGCAGCGCCGCAGTTTTAGATTTATCCCCTCGTACATATGAGTTCATTCCAAGAAGAGGAGGATATCAGAAGTTACAAGCGGTGCCTAATTTTTCTAAAGCGTCAGGCACGCGATGCCAATTGTTCTGATGTGGGAACTGTAAAAAAAACGCTGGCTTCTAAGATGCACGTGGAAGCGATGAGCCGGCGATCTATTAGAAGTGTAAGAGTCACACAGCTTTCAATCTCGACGGTGCAGTTCTGGCTGTCCAGAGGGTAGTAGTGGAGGTCCATCATGCAGGCGAGGGTGGCCGTGAACCGCATGCCGTAGGTGATGCTGCCGTCGCCGCCTAGGCGCACCAGCTTGTTGCGTTCCGTCACGTCGTGTAGGAAGCTGGAAAAATACGCTCAATTTAAAGAGTAATCCTCAAATGATATCACGGTTTATTGTTTAGTGGTGTATTGTAGCGTAGGTAATTTTTAATTTCAAATATGATAAAGAAGTCACTCATACGCTGCTACAATTTAATCTATACTAATATTATAAAGCTGAAGAGTTTACATATTCTCACGCCTATATTCCCAAGAGGGGTAGGCAGAGCACATAAATTCAAAAATCCAGTGCCAATTTCAAATCCAATCCAATTTCAGGGCAAACAGATGGTTAAACGAGATATTGCAGTGACAGGTTGCTAGCCCATCGCCCACAATACCCTAAACCAGAGGTTCCCAAACATTTTTACTCGTAGACCCCTTCCAAACTTTTATTGGGTTCGGTGGACCCCCTGCTGCTACATTTGTACCAAATTCCTAAGTATGAGAATTTTTCCCAGTACCGGCGTGGACCCCCTTCGAATCTCCCGTGGACCCCTGGGGGTCCACCTGGACCACTTTGGGAATCACTGCCCTAAACCTTTCCCAGAGTCGACTCTTACGACACCCACGGGAAGAAAGGGGGAGGTGCTATTCTAACCCGGCACCACACGGGGAAGAGTTTGTTTGTTTGTTTGTATGTTTGTTTGTATGTTTGTTTGTTTGTTTGTTTGTATGTTTGTTTGTTTGTTTGTTTGTTTGTTTGTTTGTTTGAACGCGCTAATCTCAGGAACAACTGGTTTGAATTGAAAAATTATTTTTGTGTTGGATAGACCATTTATAGAGGAAGGCTTTAGGCTATACAGGGTGGCCCATCTAAAACGGTCAGTATGGGGAAGTCCGAAACTATACGAGATACGAAGATCTCTTCTTAGGAACCATGACATCGATTTTAATAAAAAGAAAAACTGCATTCATACATTTAAAAAAAAATGTGTACTCAGTCCGGGAATCGAACCCGGTAGTTTTGAAAAAAAAAATACTGTTTCTATTTAGATATCGATTGTGTGGGTCTTAAGCAGTAAATATGGGTGTATAACATGATTTCAAAAATTAATAAAATGCATTGTTTCTACATGCTTTGATTTATTTTAGTAGGTGTTCGAAGTGACCACCGCCTTTCTTAATACCTACTACGTTTGTAACTGTGATCACTCTGAACACCTACTAAAATAAATTAAAGCATGTAAAAACAATGCATTTTATTCATTTTAGAAATCATGTTTCTTGCACATATTTACTGCTTAAGACCTACACAATCGATATCTAAATAGAAATAGTAAAAGTTTTTTTTTTTCAAAACAACCGGGTTTGATTCCCGGACTGAGTACACATTTTTTTTAAAATGTATGAATGCAGTTTTTCTTTTTACTAAAATCGATGTCATGGTTCCTAGGAAGAGATCTTCGTATCTCGTATAGTTTCGGACTTCCCCATACTGACCGTTTTAGATGGGCCACCCTGTATAACATCACGCTGCGACTAATAGGACCGAAGAAACAATGGCAAATGAGCAAAAAACGGGTGAAATTAGTCACCATTCCACGCGGACGGAGTCGCGGGCACAGCTAGTGTTACATAATTTTTAAAAGAATAAATCTGGATATATTAACCAGCGAGGAATTAAAACTGCAATGGGTATCTGCATAATGCTTGCTATTAACTATCACATCTTTGTGTTGACAAGTTTGTTACTTCCTACCAATTTCACCGTTTTAAAGTATGTAGTTTCAATAGATCACAATACTGGCTTAATAACTAACATCTTCAACTTACACTATTTGTATAATTATTTTTTAATATCTTACCTATTCTTGTCGTTAGCAAAAAACGTGTCAGGCACCCAAATTTTGTCAGCAAAGTCCCCCGATAGCGTGAGCACTTCATCTTGGAGCCCGAAGCCTAATCTCTCATCTTTCCAATACTGGTTCAGATAAAGTGTTATTGTGTAGTCCTGAAAGAGAAACGAGCTTTACATTACTACATACATACGTCACGCCTGTATCCTTAAAGAGGGTAGACAGAGTACACGAAACGTTTCATACTTAGATAAAACCATGCGTTTCGTAGCCACTTTTAGTATATCGTTAGGTTTTAAGTTACGTAGATGAGACAGGTTTTCCGTGTGGTGTCGAGTGAGAATACAGGCGTGACATATGTGTGTGTTAAACAGGTAATTAGAAACTGGAAATATTATAAGTACATAGGTACCTACAATTAAATGACAGGTTGCAAGCCTGTCGCCTAAAGAATGCCTAAACCCATTTCCTTAGTCACCTTTTACGACATCCACGGAAGAAATGGAGAACACACGGGTCGTAACGCGGATTAATTTTATAACTCATATTATAATGCATCGTTTCTTAACCTCGGGTCGCGACTCAAATTTGGGTCGCGGACCATATCGAGATGGGTCGCAGGACCTGCGAGACTTTTTGAAAAACAAACCGCAATCACTGCATTTCATTTATTTTTAATGTTTGATTGGGTCGCGGGCTTCTAATATTTTTGAATTTTGGGTCGCCAGGCAAAATGGTTAAGAACCACTGTTATAATGAATAGGGTAGGTATTTGTATTTATTATTTCATTAGATATCCACATTTTAGTAACGAAAATAAAAACTGCATTTAGATATTTAAACGTACCTAACATAAGTTTACTACGTAGTTATACGTCCATGTAATCGTAGAGTAATTCGAAATCAAAAGCCCCACATTTTTTATCTGCTCGCCACAACAAATGACTGTGAATGTCGCAATCAAGATCCACTAACGTCGTCCAGAGCACTAGAAGGCGCTTCGGCATCTCGATAAAATTTTACAGCGCAAGAGATCACCATTTTATCGGTGCCAGCTCACAATACCTACATGCTTGATGGCATGTTACGTGTAGTGGTGTTTAAATTTGCATTTAGTGTGGTATGAGTGGGCGGCGACCTCCGGCTGCCATCGATTGGCTGACGCAGCACTCTCAACACCGGCTACCCTCGAACTATGTCAAGTGACCGCGGCCTTGCTCTCTTTTTGCTGCTAAAAGCTTAATGAATTATGATGGACGAGCCTCAAGAGCTAAGGTCCTTCACGCGAGCCCAAAACACCCACAGACTTATGTTTGCCTAGTAGATTATCTCTGAAGCCATATCGATAATGTTTGCGGGACCAGACGATATGATATCAATCAACTTTGGCTTTTATAGGTTAATGCTTAGGAGATTAGAATTAGGACGGATGGTATGTTATGAACTTGGGATGCCGTAATGTCTTCGATTTTGCTTCGTAGACAGCCCAGGCTGTTAGCAAGACGCGACGTTTTCGATTAACCTTCGATTTGAACTTACATGAATACCTACAGATACTGATCGTCAAGATTATCATGGTAAAATAAATACGTACTAAAACATACCAGTTCTTAGACCAGTAGACTTCATCGTGGTAACGAGGAGAGTCAACTTAAATAACTTGATAATGTCCCACCAAATGATAAATATGACCTAGAATCATCACCGTGTAGTGTCGGGTTCAGGATAAGACCTCTCCATTTCTTCCGTGGATGTCGTGCAAGGTGACTAAGGAAATAGGTAGAGCCTGACATCTATAAACTTAAAAAAGTATATACCTTCTAGAAGTGGCCATGGAACGTGAAATAGTCATGGTGTCGTTTACGTAAAGTTACGTGTACTCTGTCATCCCATTTGGGAATACAGACGTGATGTATAATCACGAAAGTTTAACGCATTCACTGTCAACGATGCGTATAAATCCTTTTTCGTTTCGCCCAGAGCCCCTGACAAATATTCGCAGACATTTGAACGCACATATGCCTTCGAGACATCTGGAGAAGATTCGAGTGTGAGAAGTGGCAGGGAATGCATCAAAACATTTAATTTACGCCACTTTTCCCAAATGGGCCAGCAGAGTACACGAATCGTTACATAGACATGACTTATTTATAACCACGAGATGTAATTGATTTTCCTCTCTATGTAGGTATATCTCAAAGGTTGGCTATAAGAGATCCCTTAAAGGATTAGTTTGCCTTTTAACTTCACCGTCTTGCTTATGTATGTTCTATTTGTTGTTTTTTTTTGTACAGGAAAATGTTTACTAGGTACTTACTGTTGTTTATTAACACAAAGTAAACTACCCAATGTTCGACAGCTTAATTCCAATGATCGACCACATGCTTTTCACTTTAATTGTCACTGAATTAGAGCCGAAAATGTCGATCGGGAACTGTTTTCTTTACTAACGTTAACACACAACAATCGTGTAAAGATAAAAAAAGCGAAGACAAAAAAACTAACTCACCATATTAACTTCAGATATAGCGTCGAAGCTTGCGATTGTTAAATCCATCCCGACGTACAGCGGATCGCCTGTAAAGCGTAAAATATATCCGAGTCAGCAGTGAGTCGAGTCGCCATATGCCAGCAGTGCATTCGAGCAGATCGCTGACAAATCATACTGTTTACTGGAATAAATCCAATGGGTCATTCCACGAGCAAGGCAGTTTTGCGTGACACTCCGTGACATAATTTCATTTTATGTTAATGTGTGTTTTTATGAATAAATCGTATAATGCTTCACATTTCAAACGTTTTGCAAAAAGAGGCATCACTGTAAACCTTATAATTATCGAGATAATTAAATTTTCTTTTTTCATATAAGACGGTAATCACCCAAGCAAACAATATTGGCATGAAATCACGTTTATTGATAGATATCACAAGACTTTTTATGATATACATTTATAGCCTTGAATTATAAACATCTTAAGTAATAGTATAATAATTTTAATTATTGGTAACCATTGATTAAAAAAACATAACGTGAAATTATTATTTTTTAATTAGGTATATTTTTTTTTGTGTTGCACAGAGTAATATTCTTAATCATTAGAAGCATTATTTAAAACCTATGTTTTACAGTAATAACTCAATAAATAACCAATTTAGTTATTACCGCGTCTATGAAACCGCGGAGATCACTCAAATTTCGGTAATCACCGGTGCGGTAATCACGTGAGCAATTTAGTTTTTAATTAATTACTTCAAAACCGTTATTGGTAAAAACTCAATATTTTTTGTGTAAGTAGTTATAACACTGTTTAATATGTCAAAATAATCTGAGTTAAATATATTAACAAAACATGCGAGAAAAAAATAAAATGGTAATCACTTTCAACCGTGACAAAAAATTCGTGTTGTTTTCTTTCCTTCGTGATTCGGCAACGACACAATAAATCACAGGTTCGCACTGTTTGGCCGTCGCGGCGTGACAGTCTCTTTCTAGGAACGTATCGAGGATGTCTCTCGGAGTATGCGTTTGAGCAGTACGACGTGTTTTATGGCCGAATTTGGTTAAGACGCAAAACTCGGGACACTTTTTAAAAGTGGCTTTAAAAATAAACTAACGTAAAAATAATTATTTAGGCAACAGTATTCAATTTATCATGTAATTGGCTTGCTGTGAACAACAAAAACCTATAGTTTCCGCGTTTAGTTTTCGAAGTATATGTCATCAACTAACAAATTTTGGAGGTGGGACAAGGCGAAAATGTGGACTTCACTGACTTTAGATTTTTGTTTCGCGCATTTAATAATAAGAATATACTATTGTTAGACTTATTTTGAGTAGAACAAAGTGTGAATTACGTAAAGTAATTTTTTTAAAAGGTTATCTGTTAAAATTTAGATTTCACAAGCACTTGAACTTGAGAACACGAAAAATCGTACGGCTGGAGAACGGCCCCAATATTGAATCCTTACGGGCCAGAGCTCGCAACATACATTGTATAATCATCTAGAATTGCTCCTCCTAACGTAGTATTTGAAATTCATGCGGATATGCCCATGTTTGCGTATCTCGAGTGCAAGATGTGGATGTAGGGCGATGTGATTACGTGTTCCTCGTGCTAGGCTCATGAGGCAAGCTCATTTTGACTTTTAATATAAACTAGAGTGGTTATTAAGTACACATAATACGATACAATAATGAGTTTACCTACGACTATGTATAATGTCATGAGCAGAGTTGATGAAAGCTATTTTTAGTGCAGTTTCCGTCAGTTCGTAATTTTACGCTTGAGGTTTTTTAATTAAGGGAAATTGTACTTTAGTCTTGTTTAATCTGGTAAAATGTTATTGTTTGTTTCATATAACCTACTTAAAATAAAAGGTTGCTACCTAAGCTGCAATTACAGGTATAGTCAAATGCATTTAATTTTTCGATGCACATAGTAACCAATACATAAAATTGCTGATAATTTTATTTGTCTGTAGTGTGTTGTATAGAATTGAATACTTTACCTCCGAAGTTGGGTCGCAATCGGATGTCGTATCCGTCAAGGATCCGTGACACGGTGTGCGTGACGTTTTCGAGGCGGTCGGCCGCGGCCGCCGCGCGCTCGTTCCTGAATCAAAATCCAATCTATATTTCTATACTAATATAAAGCTGAAGAGTTTGTTAGCTTGTTTGTTTGTTTGAACGAGCTTATCTCAGGAACTACTGGTTCGAATTGGAAAATTCTTTTTGTGTTAGATAGACCATTTATCGAGGAAAGCTTTAGGCTACATAAAATTACGCTGTGACCAATGGTCCGAAGAAACAGTAGAAAATGTGGGAAAAACGGGGGAAATTGGTCACTATTCCACGCGGACGGAGTCGCGGGCACAGCTATATTAGATATACTACTACATACATAGTATACTTACTTGTATTAGATTAGTTCTAAACCCATACATGAACTATAAATATATGGAAACCAAAGCCTCATCGGTACTTCTAATCAAGTCTCTTCATTTTGCAATTGGGTGACCGACATTTTACACATTATTGTATCTTGGATTAATTTGTTTACTAGAGACTGCAATGAGTAAATGAAAAAATGATCCACTTTTCAGCAGAACAAAGTTTGCCATGCAGATATTGTCAGAAAAACAAAGATCTAAACGACATTCCTTTTGCTCACAGATAAATATTGCACTATTTTATACTGGTAACGAAAGTTTGTTACCCTATGTCACCCTAAGTTTTTTGGAGATATTTTTAAGTAGGTATAAGGCTTGCAATATTGTATTGATTGAAGAACTCAATTTATGGAGTGTTTGTCATTCGTGGTTTCACATAAAACGACCAGATAGGTAACCATCACAGTTGACTTAGAAAAAACATGTTTTTGGGTAAATATTTAGGCGTTTGAACCGCTGTCATTATTCTCAACACTTTTTTTATCAGATTCTTTGAGAAATGTGTATATAATAGTGTAGTGTGTGCCTATCTATAAGGCACAGATACTGTATAACGCACTTATTGTACCAATTTCTTAAGAAATCTGATAAAAAAAGTGTTGAAAATAATGACAGCGGTTCAAACGCCCAAATATTTATCCATTTTCACTTTAACTGCAAATTCTGTTGACGTCATTAAAAATTCAAGCATAGCAATTGAATTATCTCCGACAGCCTAGTGGGCAGCCGTGAAATTACCATTTAGTATGGAGATTCCCCCAATCCGATATTAAATTAACTCTAGGTGACGGTTACTAAACCAGTTAGTGACAGACAGCGGAGGATTTGACATTTAATAGGCAATTTATTTACGATTTTGGTAACAATTAATCACCTTTTTGATCTACACAATTAAATTAGAATACCTGACTTTTACGAACAAAAAAGTACGAGCCGTACGATTTTTAGAAGTTTCAAGTCACGTCACGACATGGTAAATTTTTTACCTATCCGTGACGTCACCAGGTCCCAATCTGGAAGTTTGACAATCTTTGTCCACTTTTAACTCGTTTGTTGCCGAGCACTATGTTCCTTTATAGAATTTCGACGCCGTTTGGCAGAAGCGGTAATAAAGGTCTTAATAGTTTTCTAAACCAAAAAAATACGTGCTTCTCCAAAATCCACCTGATGGACTAATTAGAAAGACATATTTTTAACCCATTCATGGATTTTGAAGGCATTGTAATAGCACGAAACTCAATAAAATTAAAATCAATGTAACTCTCCACTCTCTCCAGTTACTAGTTAGCCCTCCGTCTAAGGAAAGCATATGTCCAATAGTGGACATTACACGGCTGGTATGATGATGATGGATTTTCACTAATTGTTTATCTTACTATCAGACACTTTCAGTTTCTACTGTCTGTTTTGGTGCTGATTTGGAGATGTTTTGATATGGCGGACATTGTAGAATTAGTATGGTGACTGACTCGGTGTTCCGCTTACACAGATCGGCACAAGCCAGACAAAACCCTTTTTTTTTTCATGATTACAGTACCAAACATTATGAAAAGCCCCAATTTATCGAGATAGGTTTTTTACAAAAGGCAATGAAAACTTGTAAGGCACTTCTTCAATTTAACATTTCGTTAAAAGTTGTAATAAAAACTAACACCGTGAGTTTTAATAATGAGTGT
Source organism: Adoxophyes honmai (assembly GCA_005406045.1). Lineage (NCBI taxonomy): Eukaryota > Metazoa > Arthropoda > Insecta > Lepidoptera > Tortricidae > Adoxophyes > Adoxophyes honmai. The sequence continues at coordinate 27,205 of BHDV01003200.1, read as the reverse complement.
TCATGTTACGTTTTATTGTTGATACCTAATTGCGAAAAGTAACTACTCTACCTAGACACATCCTCTGTTAGGAAATAAATAAGATTTTAAAATTATGTAAAATGTGGCTAACATGTTTATTTATTATACAACTTTTTAATGGAAATAATACACGTTTAATTATACTTTGTCACCACCGTTTAACTCTCAGAACATCGAATCGATTCAATCTTATCATAATTCTTAGACACTAAAGGCGTTTAACCTACTTTTTGCATCTTAACATCGAATTTAACCTAATTAACGAACTTCCACAATTTCCATGTTATTTGCAAAGTGTAAAAGCCTGCATGGCGGGCATTCCACGCAAAGCCGCCGGCTGCCGTCGGAATGTCTTTGCGGGCGGAAATTTTGGAACTTGGGCATACCTGCTTTATCTAACTAACTGGTAAATTTGGTGATAGTCGGCGTTTTACGTAAGTTTTAAGTAGTTTTATAGTGGTTTATAGAAAATGTTAGCTATTTTTTGTACAAATACAATGAACGCAAAACGCGATAAGTGTCAAAAAATTGGTTCCATTTTTAAGTGTATTTTTTTTTTATGTAAAATGAAAATGAGTTAAGCTATTAAAAAGGGGGTCAGTCTTAAATTATACTTAGTAGTTTAGTGTGTTTTTAAAATTAACTGAACAAATGTAACGTAATCAACTGTAGAGTAAAATAAAACAAAGAGTTCGTATTTTTTTATTAGCCATATGATATCAAAACTTTTCTTTTCTTTTAATAATTATTATGAACTTGGCTAGATCAACCTTACGTGATATACTATGATAGTTTTTAATAATTTTTTTTTTTATAAGATATCTCACTTTTCGAATGCTTAATATAAACAAAATAAATAATTTCAACTTTAAAACTGTAATCATAGGGAACAAACACTGACGAAAGAAAACAAATACCGAGTGGCCAAACTCGATACCTAATTCGAAATATTTTGTCGACAAAAAACACAATTTAAAAATTTACGTCGATTTTTTTGCTTAATACCCGCGCCTTTTTTTAAAAAAAAAGATTAAAACTAGACTTATCTGCTTTTGCTATAGTTATCGATATAGTGACGTGACTTACTGCGCTCCCGTGATCGTGAGCAACAGCGGCAGCAGCACGAGTGCGCGCGTCCTCATCGCGCGGGCGGGCGCGCGGCGCGCATCGCGCTCGGCACTCGCTCACTCACGACAAACTACATACACCGACCAACAGACGCCTTCCCGTGCATTAGGACCCCTTAAAACATACACTGAGAAAACCTTAAACCACCCCACCCTATTTCACCTTCTAGGAAAAGTTACTCTGTCTATGCTTAATACCATCAAGTTTTTTTTTCTTTAGATTAGTTTCGCAAATCACGCGGCGTCGGAAAAATCTGGCTAAACTTTAAACGGCACACGACAACAGCTGAGCGCGAAATACTTCTACTTTCTGTAAGTACTAGTTAAGTTGCGACTTGTCGTGTCGCGAAGAAGTTTGGTGTCGCAACCGACGCGGGTGCCGTGTGCGACCGGCGACGACGGCGCGCGGAATGGCCCCGCGCCTGCGCCCGGCCTCTCACCACCGGTCCCAACTGCGGTCACTATATCCAATTAGAAGCATCTTTCACATATTTTTGCTTCCATTGGCTCAAGACTAAGGGTTACGAGTTAACTTTGTTACGATGCACTGGCGAAGTTGGACTGTACTTTTAAACTAGGGTCTTATTGAAGCGTACAAGATACCCACAGAGCGTACAACTTTGAATGAATGCACGATGAGTGAGCGAATAAAAGAAACATAAATCAGGACCGAAAATACATGTTAGAAAGCGATAAAAGTCTCAAACTATTTTTAGCACCATATATTCTTACTTACAATTTAAAACTAAGAATTAATATGTTAACATGTGCAAAATAAAATTCTCGTGTAAGGTGAGCAAAAAAGATAACCTGTTACTTTGAGCGCAAAGGATCAGACTAAAGAGGTGGCCTCTTTCATTACGTAACGCTAAGTAGGTGTGGAAATTACACTGAAAGTGCACAAAGTGGTGTGGGGTGTCGGCGAAGCGCATAGGCTAGGTGGACGATCCAGTGTCGTGTTTACAAAGGCTGATCTTAAAGGTCTTGAACAAATAAATGGTAAAATAATGTTCTTATACAAGTGCATAAACTTTTTCTATTAAGTATTAGTTACAAAAGAATCCTCTACGATATTGGAAGTAACTACCTACACGATGGTGTAATTTCTTATCTGCTTTTCTTTGACCCAAATGTCAAATTAAAACCTCTACACTTTTCGCCCGTCCCTGTTTGTAAAAACAGAATACATTTCTATCTGGCCTAATATTACGAAATACGCAGTTAAAAATAAAACTCTCTCGCGCTTAGTCGATCATAATCATCATCTCCATCGTAATTATGACCTTTGAAATCATTAACCCTTACTTTACCCGGAGCACCAGAAAGACTTTTATAAACAGATATCTCCTATCTTGAACTCCATTAACACTTATTTATGTGATCGTTGGAGTGAATAATTCCGTTTGGTATCGGATTTGGAATACATAGCACCTCTCCATTTCTATCGTGGATGTCGTAAATCGTAAGAGGCGACTAAGGAAATAGGTTAAGGTATAATTAAGACGAATGGCAAGCAACCTGTCACTATTATAGCTACCAACTCAAAAAAACTTAAAAAATATGCTATTAGTGCCTGTAAAGGCAAATTCATAAAGAATCACGAGTTTCGTCTGAAACTAAGCTCATTTTAATATAAATGCATACCCTAGTTGCCATGCGGGTCGCAAACGGCAGCGGAAGTTATTTGCCGAGCGGGCCGCGTCCGCCCTCAGATTACACTGCGAGATAGACACCTCGGCTGGCAGCACATTCTGGCATTCTGGACACGTCGATGCACGTTGAGGGTTATTTTGCATGCAGCGGTTGAGATTTTTAATACAACGTGTTACAAAAAGATGTAATTTATAAAATTTGTTTATTAATGCGAATTATATTGTAAACCCTAGCGATCCGATCACTTAATAGAACTGAAATTGTCGTAGATTATTTAACGGAGTGTATTCTTTGACGGATTTTTAATGTAATATTCAAAAAGGTTTGCAAATTCAATAAGAGGAATAAATGGCTTGTGTAGATAAGTGCAGGATGTACTACATATGTACTCGTAGGAAGTGCATGGCTGATTCTTTGTCTTGGATATATTCAAAACATCCTAGAACATCATTTTGTTTTAACGTCAAAGATCGTCTCAGCATCTTTTCCAATGCCGTGAATTGAAAAAGACGTAATCTAAGTTTACTAACAATATAACGGCGCTTTGCCGTTTCTCTTAAATGGTCTTTTTATTCATTAATGAATAGTAATAGCAGACTTATCAGTTGAGAGTCACGTGCGATCGTTTACTACCGCCCTACATAGTTAAAAGTGCTCTTAAAGTTTCTCACCTACTTACCTACTTACTGGGATGTTTCTGGAGATAGAGACTGACAGACTGGGAGATAACATAGTCGATTAACAGGATCCGACTAGTATCCTTCGAGTACGTAATTAAAATAATTATGTGACCAATATTTTAGCAAATGGAAATATGTCATGACGACTAGCTAAATAGATTTGATTTTTTTGACGAACTAACCTAAAGGTAAATTAAAGTAGAATGATTTGAATAAGTAGGTACATTGCCCACTAAAACTATTTTATAAGCTGCAAGTAAGTATCAAGATCAACAACATATTTGTTTCATCTTAGCAATACTCCAAGCACAAAGTGGGTAAATGTTGTAAATGTACGTATACGTATACCGCGGACGTAGAACACGACTTCGATAGCCGACAGCAAAAACGCTTACGAAATATTCATAAAATACTAACACATTCTTCCATTTATATGACACGTTTTTCATATGACGATAATACTTTCGCTCACATCTCGGCTGAACTTACCAGCTTCCAGATCAATAACCTCGTTATTTGATAAGAGCATTTATGTGACAACATACAGACTGTCTATATCGATCAATTTTAATATCGGCTTCAGAGGAACGTGAGCTTTCTTTTTAAGTGTATACATTTGTGTAGGCCTAAGGTAATTTTTTTAAGAACTACACAAAATAATCTATATATATATCTCGATGAAACTTGATCAGGCAAGTGCTATACCTATCTTTATTAAATTACCTAAATCAGTGTCAGTGGGGTTGTATTACCTCTGCAAGGGGGACGCTTTGGCCTCAAACTTAAGTGAAACAAAAAACAGGAACGTAAAAATCAACAAACATGTTGGTCAAGTAACACTGATCCTTGCTTCAAGGTACCGGGAGGTAAGGTGATGGTGATGGCAAACTTTTTTTACCTTCTAAGAGAGTAGAACATAAAAATACGTCAATTATCGACTTCGATACGTGGCGTTCAATGTTCAATAGAAGTGCTGCCGATTTTTAAGCGTCCACATGCTACTTCTTTGTTATAAGTTTGACGTCAATGTATCTCTGTGACGACTGTGACACTAGTTCTCGAACGGAGAAACTGATATAAATGTGTTTTTTTATTCTGAAGCCAAGTTCTTTGGTTACGATATGTTATTAAAACTTCGTTATTAGAAACATCGATTTGGAAACTATAATGCCAAATAATCACACCTAACCCTTCCTGCGTCGAGAGCCCGAGAAAAAAGATAGACTGCGATTTGTCAGAGTGTGATTAGTGTCGAAAAGGTGGTATTTGCGGATAGCTCTTAACCCATATTGGGGGACAATAATGTTGAGTGCCCAGTTTATTAATGGTGGCTGGTGTCAACACCCCCTCTTGGTAATTAGAGTGAGTGGTGAAGATTTTTAAAAGCTTTTATGTTCCGAGTAGCCGTGGTTACGGTTACTCTGAGGCCTCTAGGAGAGGCTGTCGGGTCTCTGATTACATAGCTTAATATTCTTAAACTATTGATCTATCTCTATGTAGCTGCATAATGCTATTAATTGTTCTTAAAAGTACATACGTAATATACTATGTAATATGTATATCTGTTTATTAAATCTAAATATGGTGAAAGTGGCCACGGAACGTGAAATGGTCATGGCTTGTCTATGTAACGTTTCGTGTGCTATGTCTACCCCGTTTGGGAATACAGGCGTGATTATATGTATGTATGAATGTATGTATTTGTATGTAATATTATGAGGTAGGTAGAGCAGACACACATTGATGATCGTATCACGTTACTTTTAAAGTTTAAAACACAAATTAAAGAGATATTATACTGGTGACAGGTTGCTGTCCAGTTATCTAAAGCTATTTCCTTAATAGTCTCTTTCGACATCGTCGGAAGAAATGGAGAAGTGTGATAATTGGTATAGGTATAAGAGTAGGTATAGTTTAAAATTTCCGGCAATGAAAACAGCTATTATGAATTAAGATTATTATGGTTCTGAGCCGAAATGGTAAGTAGTCAAGTGTATTGTAGACATACATTACATCTATATTCCCAAAAAAGGTAGGCAGGGCACTCGAAACGCGACAAAATCTTAACTATCTGGTTTAATTTTGTTTCACAGCCATTTTAACATTATTATGTTTTATAATAAGTATGGTGGCGTTTTATGTATTCGTGTGGTGTCGGGTTTAGAATAACACCTCTCCACTTCTTCACTAAGGACATAGGTTAAGGTATACTTTAGGCGACAAGCTAGCAACCTGTCACTATTGTACACCTGCCTCCTCAAAACCTAAAAAGTATAGAAGTGGCCACAAAACCTGAAATAGTTATCGTTTTGACTATGTAGCGTTTTGTGTGCTCTGGGCTCTGCCTACCCCGTTTGGGAATACCGGCGTGATTGTATGTATGTATGTATGTTTTATAGGGTAGAACATGTATTCCAAAACAACTCTAAAACAAGTCTCCGAAAACTAATTTTACCTATTCTAGTCTAGATATACTCTAGACAGAGAGACGTGTGAAATACTACGAGGGTCGAATCTTGGGTAATAGCACCGGTTTGCTGGCCCGCGACATTGCCCTAATGGTAGTGATTTAAAAGAGACGTGCTTTATACGCTGTCCAGTATGGCTACTACTACTATCTTTTTTCACAATTTTAATTTAAGTGCCGATATAACGAACGAGAGCAAAATTTACTTACGTACAGTCACGAACCGGGATTGTTGAGCCACTTGCCACTGTTCGCAATTTAGACGTGTAATCAATGACCGATGTGACCGAGTAGATGTCAGCTATTGGATTAATATTACACGACCAAGTTACAAACATGGGTAAGTAGCTCAACAATCGCTGTTCGCGAAGGTACATTACGCCTGTTTTCCCTAATGCGGTTGTCAAAGCACACGAATCGCTATGTAGAGAAAACTATGACTTTTTCACATTTTTCATAGCCACATCTACTATATTGTTTTGGTTGTAAGTTGGCAGGTATAACAGTGACAGGTTGCATAGGTAGTCCGTAGTCGTGAGTCCCCACACCAGTGTGGGGAAAGATGAAAGATCTCTCTCCAGGCAGATGTTATGCCAGGGAACCGAAGAGCACAGAGAGGAAGTTGTGTTTATACAACCGATCTCCGAAACTTCATTAGCGTGATGTAGAACACTTTGACAGTTGATGATGTCTCTGGGAGAAGTTCTACTACTGGACAACAGGTGTCGCTAGGGTCGCTACATATACCTCAACATATTTCCTTAGTCGCCTCGTCCGACGAAATGGAGAGGTGTTATTCTAAACAGGACGCCACACGGCAAAGTTTTAGGTCGTGGTCGCATTCACCCGCCGCCCGCGGCCGACAACGGCCCGCCGCCCGCGGCGTCTGAATAATAGTAGTAAGGGCCGGCGCTGACTGCCGGCATAGCACGGCGTGGCAAAGGATTTTGTTACTGATCTGAGAAAGGCCGCGGCATGCCACAGCGTGCCGAAGCATTTCACGGGTTATATTTTTGGATGCTGCGGCATGATTTGCCGTGCCGTCCTCTGCCATGCCGGCAGTGAGCGCCGGCCCTAAACGGAAAGCCGCACGCGGCGGGCGAAAACGACCACTCCCGAGCGTTCCCGAACATACCATTTAGACGCCGCGGGCGGCGGGCCGTTGTCGGCCGCGGACGGCGGGTGAAGGCGACCACGGCCTTACAACGGCTACAAAATTTTAAGATTACACAATATGCACAGGACACTATTCTATCGTACTTTTACAGTTCGTCGAATTCCTCATCCGTTAAGTAGGTCAAGCACCCTTGAGATTAATTCGAACAGAACGTCTAGTGTAATGAAGTAGGTCAAGAAACGCGTCGATTTCGTTTGCGTATTAACGCGAATCCAAATTGGCTGCAACTGGCGCAGGATAGGGAAAAGTGGGCATCTTTGGAGGAGGCCTTTATCCAACTGGGGACTTAGCTCATTAAATATACAAATTAAAATAACTTAACTATAAATAACTAGAAAAAAAAATGTAATGTAATTTAGGGTCAAAAGGAAGATAAAAATTTAAGTATGTATACCTAGTAAATAGCAAGTCTTAGAATGTAAGTGAAATTGTAAAAAGTAGATTGTAGCTCAGTCAAATAAAGGCTTTTTATTTTTATTTTTTATATTAACGAGAATTATTGTATTTTTATATTGAAGTAGGCGGGGTGACACCTACAAAATCCGCACCGGGTGTCACTGTCACCCATGTTAGCTATGCCACTGCCTAAACCTATTTCCTTAGTCACCTCTTAAAACATCCAAGGAAGAACAACTCGAACCTCGCAACTCGATATCGAGCATTGAATTGCATTCAAGCGAGAAACAATAGTTGGCCACGAGGTCTCAGAACGCGCGTTGGGCCCGACGGATCGCTTCATAAGCCCGCCGATGCCACGTTTTCATCACATCATGCTTATCGCACCATACATAATTCATTCCCATGGGACAGAGCGAGAGAAACTATAGTCGCTAGTGCCCAAACGTTTTGGGAGATGAAAACTGGGCTATCCTGATAGCTTTTGGGACCATGTTTATCTTTTTCTATAGGACAAAACGTAAAATAAACATATCACGCTTGAATTCCTAAATGGGGTAAGCAGAGCATATAAAACGCTACATAGACAAATCCTTGACTGTTTCACGTTTCGAAGCCACTTCTAGCATGTTTTTTAGGTTTTAAGTTAAGAGGTAATGTAGTGACAGGATGCTAACCTATCGCTTAAAATATACCTTAACTTACACCCTTACTCGCCTCTTACAACATCCACGGAAGAAATGGAGAACAAATAAAATTAGACTGCAAAAAAAACAATGTTGAATAAAATATTGTAAAAAATTCAACCATACACAAAGTAAAGAAAAATAAGACCGAATTAAAGAATTAGATGCTAGTGTAACCGATTATTGTACAAAATCTACATGTTTACTTGTATTAAATTTTCTATCACTATATTATTGCTCATTACAATCGTTATCTCCACGTAGATCTACTTAGCATTATTTAATATTTCTCTCATGAAGGCATTACGATCCATCAGGCTTCAGGCACATTAAGGTAGTCTAACAAAGAACTCAAGAAAAGTTCCTAATGTTTTCCAAGAGCTTCAAAATGCAATTTACATACAAAATTATCTTCACATTACGGCCTCGGCCTACGCATTTCGTAGCAACGTCTCGTAGCGCCGTAGCGGGCGCTACGCCACCTCTACGAGTACCTTGATTGCTACGTAATTTCCGATAAGTTTGTTACGAATTTCACACCGACTTGCTTGACAGTTTAAGCGCTCTTTGATATTCAGGTAACTGAGTTAGCAAAATGTTGATAAAAATTCTACACAGAAATAAGTGTCAGTTCGTCGTTTAAATGTTGGGTAATACAATCAACGCCTAAAATTAACGGGCGTTGAGTTAACTTCAAGATGTAACAAATTTTTGTTACTTAAATTACATCATCCTGAAAAATACGGATAACTTACGTCTTAATCTTTGTTTCATGAAATCGTTCCTTAATTAAATAGCCAGAGTATCAGCAGACTTTATGTTTCTCGTTAATTTATAAATTAGAAGATCGACCACTTATTTGTATGTAGTCAAGCAAACGTTACGTAGACGAAACCATTACAATTCCACGCTTCGGAGCCTCTCAGCATAATTTCAACTTCCAATGTCGAAAAAGGTATAATAGTGACTGCTAGCTAGCCTTTCGCCTAAAGTCTGCAACATATTTATTTAGTCGCCTGTTACAACATCCACATAAAAAACGGAGAAGTGTTATTCTAATCTGACGCCACACGGAATTAACTAATAGTGTTTGAAATTTTCTGAACTACCGAAAACTACATAAATAAAGCAAATAATATAGAGATATGAAACCCATTTCCCTCAATGAATAGATCCGCCCTTGTAACCGAATCTTCATTGACTTGCGCGCCTCCATTCACTCTCCCAGCAAGGTCGCGTCGATTGAGTTACAGTGTCTTTCACAATTGTAATAATGGGTAGTTTGTGAATCTTTTTTGGCCAATCAACTTTTTTGTGTTGTTATTCTCCTCCGTAAGTCCCTGATAGAGTTGCTTAGAAAAAAGTTGCTTTCCGCTAAACACAGCAAGGCGCGAAGAGACTATACTTGTCACTGTCTAACTATAGGTGTTAGAAAGCGATAGATATTTAGTCTGTCTCGCGCGTATTGCTGTGCCAAGCTCACAGGTGATACGCCGTAAAAAAGTTTATTATGATGTTTATAACTCTAAAAATCTCTTACTTAGGATAAGCGCGCTCCACGCTTTTGTTGTGCCATATTTTTTTGTCGAAGTCCAACGTTATGTCAATGCACGCATATATGATGAAAAAATGATCATGTAACAGCGCTATTATGAAATCGTGTCGTAAAAGTTAAATCGCGGTACGCGCTTAGCCTTGCTGCGGAGCCTAGTAAATCATACTCTTAATCAGTAAAAAGTTTCTGGGTTTAATGGAAAGTTACAGTATACATATAAATACGAAAGGTCCCTTTAGGGATATGTTCGCCTTTGTACCTGTGTTTTGTTTTATACTTGTTATTTTGTCATGTGTTTATTTTGTACAATAAAGAGTTACATACATACATACATACGAAAGGTTATTATTCTAAATGCTACAAATTTCGGAATTCCCTAATGGAACCCTTTTAGATTCACTTTGTTGTCTGTCTGCCTGTCTGTCAAGACCCTTTCCGTTAGGACGCGTGGAGATGTTACATTAAAATGGATACCGAATACTAAGATCTACGATCTCTTAAGTTGTAAAAGAATAAACCTTTAATGAATGAAATTAAGGTAAAAATGTAAGACTATGCATTTAAAAGGTTTTTAAGTCACATTTCTCATACACTTGCCAACGGATCCAAAACCTATTCGTTTCAATATCCTGCAATCAAGAAATTTGGCTTGATCCATTGTCGTGTTACATAAGTAAATTGTGGTAAGAAAGATCAAAAGCATTTATTTAGTGCACCTCCCCAACTAGGTACTAACCTGTTCAGAAGTCATGAATTTTATGTCCACAGGCTATCATGACCTATCCTGTTCTGTAGGAGAGTTCTCACCTGACACAAAATTAAGAAAAGTCGCGAACTAACATGTATGTTTGACCCTGAAATACGACGCCACACACACAAAATGCAAACCGGAACATAAACGTACCGTTACATTCGACCCCTTAACGCGTCATCTAATAAAACACCGAACAAGCAATTAGAGCAGTATTCGCGAGTCATCAGTCGGGGATTGAGATCCCATTACGGCAAGTCCAGCAATCAGCCCAGTCTTTAGGGATCACGGAGCTCCCATTGTTCTGTGCCCCGGCGCTGCTTTACATATCGCTGCACCGGTATTGGATTTGCATTTCATGCTTAAACTGCCAAGAGACTTCAAGTTATGTGGGAAGGTAAACATAATTCCAAAGATGTTGGCGGGAAGATTGAGAGGAATTTTAGGGTGAAGGACTGGCAAAATACTGATAACACATGTCTTAACACGACATTTGTTTCGGGCTAGTCACTTGTGCACCATCAAGGCACAAGACACAACCAGTAAAAAGGAGGTTCCAATTCGGCTGTTTTTTTTCTTTAAGAATGAGTTTCATCACTCTCATCTTACAGCTGGTTCGTGTTCAAAAAAGAACTGACGTTTATTTTGACGACTTCATCGTTATAGATTTTTTGATATCTGAATTTATATCACTTTGATGACATTTTAGATTCTAATACAGTTGCGTTTCGTCTGCTTGTAAGAGAAACCCAGGTATAAACAGGAGATTTGTAAATCACGAGAAAAATATCATCCACTGTACATATGCAAAACAACACGCGCAACATCAAGGTGTAGAAAGTAAAAAAATACTGTCAAGTAGTAATATTATAGTGACAAATAGCTGAAGGTGCTATTTATGTACTTACTTTAGTTTTTAATTGTATTTTCATATTCGGTGTAATGTATACTATCCATATCAAAGATTTTAGTCATAAAGCACTATGAGTAAGGAACGCAATATTAATGTTTCCAGGGAACCTATTTTTCATCATTACGGGATCGCTTCGACGTCAAAATGATTTCTCATTCAATATGACGTGCTTAGTGAATAAATCTTTCTTTGTTTTTGAGTCGATAACTTCGGAAATCTAGGCTATTCATGAATAAAACAACGATGTAGGTAATGCCTGAAGTTTTGAGAGCTCAATATGAATAAAACACTTACAATGTTATCGAACTCTTAAATTATAATACAGATACATCTACTTCTCAGATTGTAAATGGTTACAGGTAAGTTCTCTGTAGGTACTGTAGATAGTGAAATCAGAATTTGCATTTCATCAAACTTAAGTGAAGTCAATCATGAAATTTGGTATTCAAAGTCCCAATCTTGACACCTTATTCTAATGAATGATCTCTATTATATTGACAATGTGGCCTACTCCACAATCTTACGCAATGAGATAACTCCTTTAGAAATACAGTATCTTTTAAAAAAGATTGTTCCATTTTCAATTTGAATGAAACTTATTACTTGGCTGATTCCTCGACCGCCGTTGGTTGATGCCGCGGTTAGCGGTTAAACCGTGGCTTCTTACCCGCTGGCGCATGCGCGGTGGCCGCCCCATCTCGGCGGGATGTTGCAAGTACCGGACCAACTCCACCGCCGCACGCCGCGGCGCCTTAAGCGCGCTAACTCGAGTTGTAACCAAAAGGACGAACAACTCATTTTACTAACCTATCTCGACAAGACTCTTTTGACAACTTTTACTGCGAGAAAAACAAAACGCAATCGGATAGATAATAAAAAGTTGCCGCGATGTTTTTCGAAATTCTGGCTGGTTTGCTGACGCTGTTTGGGTAAGTTTTTTTTTTTATTTGGCTGTTGTGTAGTGTTTTAAATATAGAACACGATCTGATCACTCCGTGTGTTCAAGTGTTTTTAGTTCAACTTAAGTGGACTTTGAAGAAATATTTCTCGATTCATGAGATGAGACACTTCTTTTATTTAATGCTGTTAATAACACGAAACTTTTATCTCTAAACACAATAAGATTTGGAATCCGATACCTACTTTCGATGTACCTACACATTTCAATATGTGATATGATGACGCACCTACTGCATTTTTTTATTGTAATTGTTTTATAACTCAGGTAGTTTATGTCCTAAATTAAAAATTTCGAATTAATGTGAATTAATGTGAAGTTCTTAATTCGACTTGGGACTGCGTAGGCCTACTGCCCGAGATTTCTAAATATATGCAGTACTACGTCAACATATATATAGCTATACGTACATCTAAATCATATGAGCTTAGCGCATTGAGCTTAATAGCCTATAATGGTGTACCAAATGGAATTATATCTATGTTGCTCCGTGTACAGTACTTTAAGTGCAAGGTAACAGACATGATTGCGTAATTCACCATTTTTTCTGTAAAATTTCATACTTCATGAACTTAGTTATCACTTTGGAAATAATACGCGTTTCAAATACTGCGTAAAAATCAGCAGAATGCCGGTAAATGTGATGAGTGCAAACGAAACTCACATTCGATGCAAGAATATTCTTACTTTTGGCACGTTGGATCTATAGCTCTATGTAAACAATTCTAAAAAAATATTAACATGATATTGTACTTTAGGCGGCGCGGCTTAGAATGACACCTCAACGTTTCTTCCATAGGTGTCGTAAGAGGCGACTAAGGAAATAGGTAGATATATTTAGGCGACAGGCTAGCAACCTGTTACTATTGTACCAACTGTAAACCTTTTATAAAACTATATGCTACAAGTGGCCACGGAACGTGAAATACTCATGGTTACGTATACATAGCGTTTCTTGTGCTCTTCCTACCTCATTTCGGAATTCAGGTGTATGGATGTATGCATAATATACTTCCCTTTTTGAACATTATTTTTATACTTACCTAGTTCTTTCATCCCCACTCACCCTGTAATCTGTTCCCTCCACATTTTTTGATACGCCGACGCACTTGTTTCAATGAACACTTTTTCAGAGTAGGATAAGATGGAGGGATCAAAATCCTTATATCCCTAGGTTCCTATTCATGCCAGGATATTGAGTAAACCCGCAAAATAAATTGCTCCTACTTAACGTTAACTCGCTGAACCTGGCAGACATTGTTCTCATGAAAGCTAAACTAAAATGTTCTCGCAAACTAGATATACCTACATTAAAATACCACTTATTGTAAAAAAACCACGAAACAAAGAAAATGTACAAGATGGTGAAATACACGGGCGGACTTATCCTTCAAAGGATCTCTTTCAGCCAGCCAACATTTGAGAGATAGAGCAGAAAAAACTTTTTGGACGCACTTTGCCTTTATACTTTTTTTTGCCTCTTTACTGTTTTTGTGGTACGGAACGAATTCGTGTATTCGGCTAAATACTTGTAAATACTTAACTTGTTGCTTTAATTAACTTTTTAGGTAACTGAAGGCTAGTTTTAACTATTTGACTGTAGGCACCTATGTTTAGATATAGAAATGATAACTTAATAAAAATCGGGGCTGGCCAGGATGTACGTACTATCAATAAGTAGGCAGTAGGTAAGAACATAAATAAACGACGTCTCTAATCAATCTCAAAACGCATTTTTGTGGTTAGCAATAAAAAATCGGAATTTTATGGCGGCGGCGCCAATCCTAGTACGTGACTTTTAGTCGATGCATAGTCACAAAAAGGAACATTCATTTGTTATGGCACTAAAAATCACAAAAATAGCATAGGTACAGCATTCCCTTCGCGAAAATAAAACGAAAGTTTGATCCTTACTAAGATTCAAGCCTTAACTAAGTCAACTAGAGCTACATATACAGGGTGAGACATCCTTACTAATATTATAAATGCGAAAGTGAGTTTGTTTGTTTGTTCCGCTTTCATGCCGTAACTATCTACTGAGCCGATTGCTTTTAAGTTTTGCAGAGGTAAAGATATAAGTCCGGATTAAATAATAGGGTACTTTTTATCCCGGAAAAATATGATGTTCCCGAGGGAATGTTCGCTTTTATACCGCAATATAACCGAATTCCACGCGGGCGGAAAGCTAGTAGGTCATAAAGATTTTTTTTAGTTTCCATCGTAGTATTTTAAGGCAAATTTATAGCACTAACTATGGGTCAAATTTATAACTATGGGTAAAAGTGGAACAAAGTGGTCTCTGCCTACCCCTGTTGGAAAGAGACGTGACGGTATGTATGTATGTATGTATGTAACTATGGGTGAAAACAAATAAACTTCACTGATAATAATTTTAAATAGCAAACATACCCAAATTGATGGTCATTGTATTCGACAATTTGGCATTTTGTTTAATTTATAATTTTTTCAATTAAAATGGAAAAATTTAACGAAATCAATTTAGCGAATGTTATGACTTTGAATATGCCGTGCCAATTTAATATTTTTTCATTGATCTTACCAAGTAGTACAAAGAGATTGAATGATTAATCTTAGAATGGCTCTATGATACCTACATGTAACTATGTATGTATGAAACTTTATAATTAAAGTCATTTTTTTATTAACAGACTACCAAAGACAATTCATATTTTTGCCCATTATTACATCCACATGTTTAAGCTTTAACGAGTAAGTAACATATATTTCTATTCACGACTTAGGTTTCACCCTGTATTTATAAAAGTACCAACAACGTAGTGGACTAAAATGGATCTATTACTCACGTTTTTATATCGAGATTAGCTTGACACGTTTAATTCACTATGAGTGAGTCTCACGGTAGTTTTATATTTAAAATACCAACAACGTGTCAACAATTTGGTTACCTCGAGTTATTTATTCACAACAGGCAGGTGCTTGTCTCCTCCTTGTTTAACCAAGCTCGGGTTAAACTTTTAATTGCTTCTTTGTGAACTATTAAGAGAATAAACAGCTTAGCTTTGTTACGTTCGAGCTGTGTCTAAAGTTCTTAACTATCTCCGCGCCTTAAAACGTTTCTTTACTCTTCTGTACCCCTGGTACTTCAGAAGGGAGTTTTTAATTACCGTTCCCAATATTTATCGATGTTTACTGGCGATAGTTCGTAAGAGATAATTAAATAAACATACACACATCACGCTTGTTTTCCCAATTGGGACACGAAACTCTACATAGTCACAAAATGACAATGTTACGTTAATGATGGCAGGTATAATAGTTAAAGGATGCTAGCCTGTCGCCTAACATATACCTCAATCTATTTCCTTAAGGGGGCCGCACACCAGCGCCACATGCTACACGTATTGAACATTTAGGTACGTCGCCACAATGTGTGACACAAAAAACGAACAGGTTCGATCCTGAATTATTGTAGTGCGGATGACGTCTCGCCACAAAGTGTGTCCGCTACAAATGTATCCTCGGTGTGCGTGCTCACGTAGGAATGTAGGTATAGGGGCATTAAATGTGTCGCATTTAAAATGTGACGCTTCAGTTGTGGAGAGACAATTGTATGCCTGGTGTGCGGCCTGCTTTAGTCGCCTCTATGTTATTCTTAACCCGACACCGCACGGCAAACTGTACATGAGCTTAACATCTAGTACGAGTAAATATAAGGCCTGAGTACCTACTAACTTGTAATTATACAGTGGCTAAACATTCAGTCTTTTTTTCGAGTATTTGGCATCAATTATGAACACTTTATAAACAATATTTCACAATGTTTGATACGACGTTGTTTGTATTTACCTAAGTCAGTATTATTGGATATCTCATATTACATCCGCACTGAAATGTCAGCGTGCTTGCTTAGTTTCCGCGCCTTGAAGCGACGGCTCAATCAGCTGCTCGTTGGTTAGTTAGCTTTCGTTGGTTCGTTTAACACTACGTTTCAGTCTGTTTATGCACAATATTTACTCAAGAAATCACGACGTCTAACGTATTGTTAATACCTTACGACCAAAATGTATACAACAGAGTAAACACTAAACCACTGAACAAATTCCGCTTGTTTGCCGACGTGTTTGATTTATTTAAGCTTTTGATTGAGGACATATTCGCATTCGTTTTCAATTTTATAAATGGCGGCGTATGGTGCGGTTGAGGTTATCGACCAAGTTGAAGTCGACAGTATGCACTTGAAACAGAGTAAAGACTTAAACGTTGAGAAGTAGGTATGTAGGTACACTAGTGTAGTTTTTTGTACGTGTGGATATGTTTTCCTTCCAACGAGCTGATAGTTCTACGTACCTACTGACCTTTGACTCAGTCTTTGCAATCCCTCAGTTTCACTCAGTTTGACTAACGTCTGTCTAACCGTTCTAAGTATTTTTATCCCTCCTAAGTACATGTACCGCGCATAATTCGCTTACTTCAATCCCGCGAGAACTATGCATTTTACCGGAAAGAAGTCTATGTATTAATCCGGGGTGATAGCAAACTTTTATAAAAATTAGACCACCCGTTTTCCCGTGAAGAAGTAACAAACATACACACACATACTCGTAAACTGTCGCCTTTAGATTACAATAACACTGAAGTTCCTTCGCCTCACTTCTCCAACCTTAATTATATCATTCTTCAAAGTGCCTTAACTTTCCGATCCATCCTCAAAATATTCACGATCACCGAGCACCCGAGAACATGTGCTAAGCAGATTTATCACGTTGTTTATCGAACTATCGTTCACCGTGTCCTGTAACGGCACAATGCCCGTGATAGATTGGAAAATAACATTATCAACGTCAACGTTCATGTATATGTTGTAGGTAATCACGTAGATAGGGATTGAAAACTTGCTGTGGCAGACGATTTGTTAGCTGGATAGTGATATGCCTAGATTTATGGTTTCGCTGAGATACTCGCTTGCTATATCGAGTTTTAGGGCAGGTCTTGTATTATGATTCTTGTTACCTCCATTACGATTAAGATAATGTTACCTATTAGAGCTAGGTAAGCTTAGGTTTCGGCAGTTGAAACACGTAAGAACTGGCTTGATTGAACTTGCTGACTTTTCGAAGAAAGCTTATAGATTAGCTTCTAAATAAGAGTAGGTACCTATCTATGGTCCCACCTGTCCTCTATTACTAGTTTCTGTTACCTATGTACCAACAATTTTGTATTTCGTTGAAGTGAAATCCGCCTTTCGTATTAAGAGGGTGCACACAAAATTCGGTGATTTTGATGATTTTCAAATGCTTTAGAAAGCTATAAATCCTTAAGTTTTTAAA